>ML387998.1:160874-232007 GCA_005239525.1 Nicotiana knightiana | reverse complement strand
TATATATATATATATATATATTTATATCTTTCGATTCAAATCTCCTCAATCATAAAACTATCGGAACTCAGTCCGCCACCCAGAATTTGTCATGCAATGCAGTACAGGGGAAAAGCTCCCGGATCTTTGTCCGTAGACCAATTTAAATATGCGATGCAGTACAGGGGGAAAGCTCTTGGATCTCTGTCCGTAGTCCCAATTTAAATATGTGATGCAGTACAGAGGGGAAAGATCCTGGATCTCTGTCCGTAGTACCAATTTAAATATGTGATGCAGTACAGAGGGAAAGCTCCCGGATCTCTGGCCGTAGTCCCAATTTAAATATGTGATGCAGTACATGGGGAAAGCTCCCGGATCTCTATCCGTAGTCCCAATTTAAATATGTGATGCAGTACAAGGGGAAAGCTCCCAGATCTCTGTCCGCAGTCCCAGTTTAAATATGTGATGCAGTACAAGGGGCAAGCTCCCGGATCTCTATTCGTAGTCCCAATCTAAATATGCAATGCAGCCACTGAGAAAAAACAACCAGAATGCGACAGAACCAATGTATATTGCCACAACCGACGCGAAAGAAAACAAGGCCGAATACAAGGTGCGATGAGCAACTCAATACAAAGACTTAAATCACAAAAGTGGTAACAACTCGCTCATAAGAAGTAGCCACTGAGAGGAATGCCAAGCACAAAGAGAGAACATCATAACGAGGGGAAGACAAGACAAATTTAGCAACGATTCTATACATTCAAGTTCGCAGCCAAGAAACTAAATCATCCCGGCAAGGAAATCAGCTATAACCAATCTCACTTAAACAATTAGCTTCACCGAATAAACTCAGTGTGAACAATGCTCAGCAAATAGGCAGCATGTGAAGGAAGACATAGCATAACGGTAGGAAATACAAAGTCTTCATCTAAGTCAATTAAGATCATATAAGAAACAAGGAATGCTAGGCATGTACTTCTAACTTGAACAGGAGGAGATGAGACTAGGAATCAAGAATTCAGATATAACAAGTTCAATTCATTTACGGGGAACATAAGGACCCAAAAATCCCTAAGGGCAATCTATTTGCAAATAAGTTCGAGTACACACTCGTCACTTCGCATACACGGACTACAATAAACATATAAGACTTAATACTAAGGGGTAGTTCCCCTACACAAGGTTAGGCAAGATACTTACCTCAAAGACGACAACCCGGTACTCAAAAATAGACTTCTCGGGCGAGAAGGCCTCTGGACGGCTCAAAATCAACTAAAAAAACTTCAAAATACCTATAAAACATATAAGGAACGATTCCGAATAATAAAGTTTCAATCTTTGCAAATTTATAAAAATCGACCCAAAAGTCGACCCCCGGGCCCGCACCTCGGAACCCGATAAATTTTACAAATTTCGATTACCCATTCCGATATGACTTCACCCATACTAAATTTATTCAATTCCAATAACATTTGGTCATTCAGATCATGAATTTTCATTTTGAAGTTTTCTTTCAAAACCCACAATCCCCTCAACCCAAAACACAAATTAAATGATAAAAACAAGAACTAATTCATGAAATACATTTAATTCTAGTGGAAGAACACTTACCCATTCGATTTGCGTGAAAATCCCTCAACGCGCCCAAAACCGAGCTCTAGAAGTCAAAATATGTTTAAAATGGTGAAACCCCCGATTTTTGGAATATAATCTACCTGCCCAGTTATTTGTGCACTGCGATCGCGGACACAAAGATGCGATTTCATAGGAGAAAAAATTACTACTGGCCAAAAGGTTCTATGCGATCGCGGAGCTAAGTATGCAATCACATATAAGGGAAAGAGCCACTGCCAAGGATTTGCACAATGCAACGCGAGGACCACTGTGCGATCGAAGAATAGGAATTTTCTGTTTCCAAACGATGCACTATGCGATCGTGTATCATAAAATGCGATCGCATTGAAGGAAAAATTGGGCTGGTCCATTTTACACTATGCGATCGCATAGAAGAGAACACCAGATAGCAGAAAACTCATTTTACACCAGATTTTTCCTAAGTTTTGCACTCCGACACCTACCCGAAACTCACCCGAGCCCTCGGGGCTCAAAGACAAATACACACACAACCTCATAAACATCCTACAGACTTATTCGAGTAATTAAACCACCCAAATAACATCATAAACATCGAATCAAACCTCAAAATCTATAGAAATTCTCAAAAACTTCATAAACTTCAAATTTTACATTTAAGGTCCGAATCACGTCAAATTAAGTCCGTTTCTTACCAAATTTCACAGATAACACATATAAATCATATCGAACTTGTATCGGGCTTCAAAATTATAATATGTGCCTGATATCATAGGTTTCACCTCAAATTTCATTATCAAAAACTTTTATATTTTTTAGAAAATAATTTTCTTTAAAAATTCATTTCTCGAACTTGGGACCTCGGAATTCGATTCCGGGCATACGTCTAAGTTCTATATTTTCCTACAGACCCTCCGGGATCGTCAAACCATGGGTCCGGTCCGTTTACCAAAAACGTTGACTGAAGTCAACTTTATTCAAATTTCTAATACAAAATTATCATTTTTATCAGTTTTTCTCACATAAAGGCTTCCCGGCTACACGCCCGGGCTGCGCACGTAAATCGAGGTGAGATAGAAAGAGGTTTTCATGACCTCGGAACACAAAATTTGATAGAATATACGGGATGACCCTTTTGCGTCAACATATGTTTGGAGCCCCCGAGGGCTCGGGTGAGTTTCAGATAGGCTACGGAATGTTTCAAACTTAGAATTTTCGATGTTCTGCTGTTTCTGGTGCTCAGGTAATTTGTGCTTTGCGATCGCTAAGCCACTCTCGTGATCGCGAAGTGTAAGCTAGGCTGGGAGGAACATTCTTCGCGAACGCGAAGGACTGGCCGCGGACGCGAAGCATTAGGGGTGGTACCCTTCGCGAACGTGATTAGTCTCCCGCGAACGCGATGGTTTAAGGGACCTGGGGGAGGGGGTAAGTAACCTTCTACGCGAACACGACACTTGGCTCACGAACACTAAGGCTTAGGGGGAGAATGCCTTCGCGAACGCGTGGGTTACCTCGCGAACGCGTAGGCCAATAGAGACACAATGCGATCGCGACAGGCCTCTCGCAAACGCGATGAAGGCCTGTTTAGTGCTTTAAACAAAATCCAAAATCGAGACTTAGTCCAAAATTTCATTTTAAAACCATAGAACTCGACCTAGGGCGATTTTGAAGAGAGATTTCGACACCCAGTCATACGTTTGCACTTTTTAACTTGTTTCTTCAGTTTCCATCATCATTTATCGAATTCCAAGTCTTTAATCTTGTTCTTTAAGGGTAGAAATTAGGGATTTGGGGGGGGGGGAATTGGAAATCTTACAAATTTGGGGATTTAGACCTCGATTTGGGGTCGGATTCCGCAACTAATTACATATTGGGGCTCGGGGGTGAATGGGTAAACGAATTTTGCTCCGAACCTTGAGTTTGGACCAAGCGGGCCCGGAGTCGATTTTTGACTTTTTGGAAAAATTCAGGAAATCTATGATTATTCATTAAAGTTGATTCCTTTAGAAATAATTGACGGTATTAAGCTAATTATGACTAGATACGAGTGGTTTGGAGGTGAATTCTAAAGGAAAAGCGGTGCTTGAGCAGTGAGTGGCATGCGAATAGAGGTAAGTGTCGTATCTAACTTTGGCTTGAGGGAATAGGTATTATGTGCTTACTTGCTACGTGTTTGGTTGTTAAATACGATGTCTAGGTGAGTGAAGAGCATCTATGCGTTGTTGTCGAGTCATAGCATGCGAGTGAAATTCTATTCTTGTCTATTTTGTAGCCTTAAATTCTACTATCCATGCTTAGCGTGTTATCTGAAATGTTGGGTGACTTATATCTGATTTCACAGAGATTTAGTAACTTTCAAATATTGATTCAAGGTTGAGGTTTATTTTGTGACATTAGTTATGGGTAAAACACCAGTTTCTTTGTGATACTCTTATCTATCCGTTGTTATTGATTCTGTGATTTGTGAGGAGGAGTGTAGATCACGAAGAGTGATGCCGTGCATGCACTATTTATATTGTGAGGAAGAGTGTAAAGTACGAAGGGTGATGTCGTACCATGATATATGAGTTTTTATGCACGAAGGGTGATGTCGTGCCATGAATTATGAGTGATAAAGAATGAAGGGTGATGTCGTGTATATTATGAGAGGTTTAATGCACGAAGGGTGATGTCGTGTCGTTCTATTTATTTATTTATTTATTTGGTGAGGTTGAGAATAAAAACACGAAGGGTGATGCCGTGCAGTTTTTCCTTTGCTGTTTTAATTGCCTAATTCGCTTAAGGATTATTGTTAAATTTTGTATTTTCATAATTCTCACTCCTTATATTGTAATTCCCCACCGTATGCCCCTTCCCATTATTTTTGCTTTATTTATTTATTACTGTTGTTGCCTTTAGAATGATTATACTATTAAAGTTATATGTGTGTGTCTTGTCCTAGCCTCGTCACTACTTCGTCGAGGTTAGGCTCGACACTTACTAGTACATGGGGTCGGTTGTACTGATACTGCACTCTGCACTTTCTGTGCAGATCCAGGTGTCGGTCCGAGCTGATTCTAAGATCATAGCTGCCTTCCACGCAGGAGACCCGAGGTAGATCTGCCGACGTCCGCAGATTCCTGCAATCCCCTCCTATATGCTTATTTACGGTTTCCTTTAGTTCACAAACAGTTATACATTTTTCTTTCAGCCAAATATTTGTAGTAAATTCTTAGTAGTCCGTGAGTTGCGACTCCAGATCATGGGTGGTTAAACATGTAGATATCATATGCGCAGTGTTATTATGCAAATTTTGTTTCTTTATTAAAGTTCTATGTGTTGAAATGCACTGGATCTCCGTAAATTATAAGATTTCTATGTTGTAAATCTCTAATGTTGTCTTGCCTAGAAAGTACGACATTAGGTGTCATCACGGTCCCGACGGTGGAAATTCGGGTCGTGACAAGTTGGTATCAGAGCACTAGGTTGCCTAAGTCTCACAATTCACGAACAAGCTTAGTAGAGTCTGGGGGATCGGTACGGAGACGTCTCTACTTATCACCCAGGGGCTATGAAGTTAGGAACAAGTTCACTTTAACTCTGTTGTGCGATTCTTGTTATCCCAATACTGATTTAACTCTTCTATTCTTATTCTCTCGCAGATGGTGAGAACACGTACCGCTTCTTCCGTTGATCAGCATCCGGATCCTCCAGTTGTAGGAGGCCGAGGCCATGCCAGAGGCCGAGGTAAGGGCAGGGCTCAACCTAGGGCCCTGGAAACAACTCCAGCTGCGAAGCCTCAGGTAGAGTTCGATAAAGAGGTTCCAACTCAGGCCGTCCCGGCAGGACCAGATCAGGTCCCATAGGAGTTTATTTCCACCCGGTACTTCAGGATGCCTTGGTCCGATTAGTGGGCCTTATGGAGAGTGTGGCCCAAACTAGCACATTCCCCATGGCACCAGTTGTATCTCAGGCTGGAGGAGGATCCCAGACTCCTTCCACCCATACTCCGGAGCAGATGGCTCCCTAGTTTCAGACTCCAGCTGCCCATCCAATTGAGGTAGTTCAGCCGGTTGCTACAACACTTCCCGCTGATGGGGAAGCTATGCCCTCCAAGTATTTATGGAGATTGGATAGGTTTACCAAGCTTTTCCCAGTTCATTTCAGCAGTGCCACTTCAGAGGACCCCCAAGAGTACCTTGATAGCTGCGATGAGGTTATTAGGAACATGGTTATATTGGATACCAATGGGGTCGACTTTTCTTCTTTCTAGATGACTGGTTCCTCCAAGAAATGGCGGAGAGATTATTTGTTGACCAGACCAGCTGGGTCGCCTGCTCTTACTTGGGATCAGTTCTCGCATCTCTTCCTAGAGAAGTTTCTGCCTATCACTACGAGAGAGGAGCGCCGCCGTCACTTCGAGCGTCTCCAGCAGGAAAACATGACGGTTACTCAGTATGAGACTCGTTTCGTGGATTTGTCCCGTCATGCTATTCTTTTTCTCCCCACACACACAGAGAGAGTGAGGAGGTTTATTGAGGGTCTTGCTCATCCTATCAGGTTGCAGATTGCTAGGGAGACGGGGAACGAGATCTCTTTCCAGGATGCGGCCAATGTGGCCAGGCGAGTTGAGATGGTTCTTGGATTGGGAGGTTAGGGGTCAGACAAGAGACCTTGCCATTCCGGTGGATTCAGCGGTGCCTCATCTGGAGGCGGGGGTACTTATGGTAGAGGCCATTCTTCCAGGACATTTCATTCAGCACTTCAGGCATCCCACGGTGCCCCATGTGGCCGTGGCCCTTATATTCCTTATTCTGATCAGCCAGCTCCTATCAGTGCACCTCCTCTTTAGAGTTTTCAGGGTGGTTATTCAGGTTGACAGGGTCAATTTTCCAGTCAGCAGTCCCACCAGCCGAGGTCATGTTATACATGTGGTGACCCGAGGCACATTGCTAGATATTTCCCTCGAGCGTCGAGTAGTTATCAGTACCAGAGTTCTCGTGCCATTGTTCCGGTACCAGCTGCCGCACCACCTACCCAGCCAGCCAGAGGTAGGGGCCAGGTAGCCAGAGGTAAGGGCCAGATTGTTAGAGGTGGAGGTCAGGCCACTAGAGGTGGAGGCCCTCCTGTCAGAGGTCGTCCTAGAGACATGGTTCAGGGTGGTGGGGCCCAGCCCCGATGTTATGCCTTTCCAGCCAGACCCAAGGTTGAGTCTTCTGATGCTGTTATCATAAGTACTGTTTTAGTTTGCAGTAGAGATGCTTCAGTTCTATTTGATCCGGGTCTACTTACTCCAATGTCATCTTATTTTGCTTCATATTTGGTTGTGCCCCGTGATTCCTTGAGCGCCCTTGTATATGTGTCCACGCCCGTCGGGGATGCGATTGTTGTAAATCGTGTGTATCCCTCGTGTGTGATCGCTATCGGAGGTCTTGAGACCAGTGTAGACCTTTTTCTCCTTGATATGGTTGATTTTGATGTCATATTAGGCATGTATTGGCTGTCACCTTATCACGCTATCTTGGAATGTCATACCAAGACAGTGACCTTAGCCTTGCCAGGGTTGCCTTGATTAGAGTGGAGAGGGACTCCTGGCCATTCTTCTAGCAGATTTATTTCTTATATGAAGGCTCGTTGTATGGTCGAGAGGGTGTTTGGCCTATCTGGCTTATGTTCGTGATTCTAGTGTTGAGGTTTCTTCTATGGATTCTGTGCTGTTGTTTATGAGTTTCTTGAGACATTTCCTGCAGACCTTCCGGGGATGCCACCCGACAGGGATATTGACTTTTGCATTGATGTGGCTCGGGACACTCAGCCCATTTCTATTCCACCATACCGGATAGCCCACCAGAGTTGAAAGAATTGAAGGAACAATTGCAAGATTTGCTTGATAAGGGATTCATTAGACATAGTGTCTCGCCCTAGGGTGTGCCGGTTTTGTTCGTGAAGAAGAAGGGTGGATCTATGAGGATGTGTATAGATTATCGGCAAATGAACAAAGTCACTATCAAGAACAAGTATTTGTTGCCGAGGATTGATGATTTGTTTGATCATATTTAGGGTGCCAAGGTGTTTTAAGAGATTGATTTGATATTGGGCTACCATCAGCTGAGGATTAGGGTATCCGATGTCCCTAAGACAATTTTTCGGATGCGGTATGGGCACTATGAGTTTCTGGTGATGTCCTTTGGGTTTACTAATGCTCCGACATCATTTATGGACACTATGAACCGAGTGTTCAAGCCTTATCTGGATTCCTTTGTGATTGTGTTTATTGATGATATTTTGGTATACTCCCGCAGTTGGGAGGAACATGAGCAGCACCTCGGGATAGTGCTCCAGACTTTGAGGGACAGTCAGTTGTATGTTAAATTCTCAAAGTGCGAGTTTTGATTGGATTCGGTCACCTTCTTGGGCCATGTGGTATCAGTAGAGGGTATTCAGGTACATCCTAAGAAGATTGAGGCGGTCAAGAGCTGGCCTAGACCCACTTCAGCCACACAGATCAGAAGCTTCTTGGGTTTGGCGGGTTATTACTGTCAATTTGTTAGGGGTTTTCATCTATAGCAGCCTCGATGACCAGGTTGATCCACAAGGGTGCCCCATTCATATGGTCGGACGAGTTTGAGGCGAGCTTCCAGAAGCTCAAGACAGCCTTGACTTCATCACCGGTGTTGGTATTACCATCGGGTTTAAGATCTTACACGGTATATTGTGATACCTCCCGTGTTGGGCTCGTAGTAGTATTGATGCAGGAGGGAAGGGTGACTGCATATGCGTCTCTTCAGTTGAAGGTTCATGAGAAGAATTACCATGTCCATGCCTTAGAGTTGGCAGCCATTGTTCACGCGTTGAAGGTTTGGAGGCACTATCTTTATGGTGTGTCGTGTGTGGTTTTCACGGATCATAGCAGCCTTCAATATCTGTTCAAGCAGAAGGATCTCAATTTGAGGCAGAGGATATGGTTGGAGCTATTGAAAGACTATGATATCACCATATTGTATCACCATGGAAAGTCCAATGCATTGAGTATGAAGGCAGTGAGCATGGGCAGCCTTGCGTTCATTCCAGTCGGTGAGAGGACGCTAGCTTCAAATATTCAGAATTTGGCCAATCAGTTTGTGAGGTTGGATATTGCATAGCCCAGTCGTGTTCTAGCTTGTATAGTCGCACGGTCTTCCTTGTTTGAGCGTATAAGAGAGCGGCAGTATGATGACCCTCACTTAATGATCCTTAGGGACACAGTTCGGCACGGTGGTGCCAAGAAGGTTACCGTTGGAGATGATGGTGTTTTGAGGATGAAGGGTCGTATATGTGTGCCTAATGTTGATGGGCTTCGTGAGTTGATCCTCGAGGAGGCTCATAGTTCTCGGTATTCTGTTCACCCGGGAACTGCCAAGATGTACCAGGACCTTTGGCAGCATTATTGATGGAGGAGGATGAAAAAAGGATATAGTTGCTTATGTAGCTCGGTGCCTGAATTGTCATCATGTGAAGTATGAGCACCAGAGTCCCGGTGTTTTGCTTCAGCAGATAGAGATTCCTGAGTGGAAGTGGGAGCGTATCACTATGGACTTTGTTGTTGGACTCCCACGGACTCAGAGGAAGTTTGACGCCGTGTGGGTTATTGTGGATAGGCTGACTAAATCAGTGCACTTCATTCTTGTGGTAGTTACCTATTCCTCGGAGCAGTTGGCAGAGATCTATATTCGGGAGATCGTCCGTCTTCACGGTGTGCCCTTGTCTATCATTTCTTATCGAGGTACGCAGTTTACCTCTCACTTTTGGAGGGAAGTTCAGCGTGAGTTGGGTACGCGGATTGAGTTGAGCACAACATTCCATCCTCAGACGCACGGGTAGTCTGAGCGTACTATTTAGATCTTGGAGGATATGCTCTGCGCTTGTGTTATAGATTTCGGGGGATCGTGGGATCAGTTCTTGCCCTCACAGAGTTCGCCTACAATAACAGCTACCAGTCGAGCATTTAGATCGCTCCTTATGAGGCATTATATGGTAGACGGTGCAGTTCGCCAGTTGGATGGTTTGAGACGGGAGAGGCTCGGTTATTGGGTACAGATCTAGTACAGAAGGCCTTGGATAAGGTCAAGGTTATACAGGATCGACTTCGCACAGCTCAGTCCAGGCAAAAGAGTTATGCCGACCGCAGAGTTCGTGATGTGGCATTCATGGTCGGGGAGAGAGTGTTTCTTCTGGTGTCGCCCATGAAGGGTGTCATGAGATTTGGGAAGAAGGGCCAAGTTGAGCCCTAGATATATCAGACATTTTGAGATTCTCGATAGAGTGGGAGAGGTGGCTTATAGACTTGTGTTGCCTCTAGGGTTATCCTCAGTTCATCCAGTATTCCAAGTGTCCGCTCCGGAAGTATCATGGTGACCCCTCCCACGTATTAGATTTCAGCTCTATCCAGTTGGACAAGGATTTGACTAATGAGGAGGAGCCAATAGCCATTCTAGACCGGCAGGTTCGTCCCTTGAGGTCGAAGAGTTATCCTTCAGTTCAGTGTAATGGAGAGGTTAGCCCGTTGAGGCAGCTGCTTGGGATTCCGAGCAGCACATGCGGAGAAGATATCCCAACTTGTTCGCCAGTTTAGGTACTTTTCCTTGTTTGTTCGAGGACGGACATTTGTTTTAGAAGCGGAGATTGTGATGACCCAAGGGTTCATCTTGTGTTTTAGGCCTTTATTCCATGCTCGTTAGCCATTAAAATCTTATATTTATCCTTCTCGATTTGCGTGTGCATTTCGGGCTTATTTTCGAAAAGCCTTTATGTGGAAAAACAGAAGAAATAATAATTTTTAGAATTTAAAAGTGATTTTAGTTGACTTTGGTCAACATTTTGGTTAAACAGACCCGGACCCATGTTCCGACAGTCCCAGTGGGTCCGTAGTAAAATATGGGATCTGGGCGTATACTCGGAATTGAATTCCGAGATCCCTAGCCTGACAAATGAAGTTTTGACTAAAATTGAATTACAGAAAATTATTAGTTCTAAAGAATGTGCTTAATGCTTGAATCTGATGGTAACAGGATCGTATTTTGGTTCCGGAGCCCGGTACAGGTCCGTTATAATAACTAAGCTATGTTTGTGAAATTTGGTGAGAAATGAAGTTTATATGACGTGATTCAGACTCTCGGTTGAGAAAATAGTAACTTTAAGTGTTCTTGAGAATTTCATTGATTTTGATACTAAATCCACAGTTTTAGGTGTTATTTTGGCGATTCGATCGCACGAGCAAGTACGTATGATGTTTTTAGACTTGTGTGCATGTTCTGTTTGGAGCCCGAGGGCTCGGGTGAGTTTCGGATAGGCTACGAGATGTTTCGAACTTAGAATTTCTGATGTTCTGTTGTTTCTGGTGCACACGTAATTTGTGCTTCGCGATCGCGAAGCCACTCTCGCGATCGCGAAGTGTAAGCTAGGCTGGGAGGAACTTTCTTCTTCATGAACGCGAAGGACTGGTCATGAACGCGAAGCATTGGGGGTGGTACCCTTCGCGAACACGATTAGCCTCCCGCGAACGCAATGGTTTAAGGGACCTGGGGGGGGATCAGTAACCTTCTATGCGAACACGGCACTTGGCTCGCGAACGCGGAGGATTGGGGGGAGAATGCCTTCCCGAACGCGTGGGTTACCTCGCGAGCACATAGGCCAATAGGGCCACATCTTCGCGATCGCGACAGGCCTCTCGCGAACGCGATGAAGGTCTGTTCAGTGCTTTAAAAAGAATCCAAAGTCGGGCTTAGTCCCAAATTTCATTTTTCAACCATACAACTCGACCTAGGGCGATTTTTGAAGAGGAATTTTGACACCCAATCATAGTCTTGCACTTTTTAACTTGTTTCTTCAATTTCCATTATTATTTATCGAATTCCTAGTCTTTAATCTTGTTCTTTAAGGGTAGAAATTAGGGATTTTGGGAGAATTGGAAATTTTACAAATTTGGGGATTTAGACCTCGATTTGGGGTCGGATTCCGGAACTAATTACATATTCGGGC
Organism: Nicotiana knightiana; assembly: GCA_005239525.1. NCBI lineage: Eukaryota > Viridiplantae > Streptophyta > Magnoliopsida > Solanales > Solanaceae > Nicotiana > Nicotiana knightiana. The sequence goes on along the minus strand of ML387998.1, from coordinate 220,436 downwards.
TCGGGGGTGAATGGGTAAACAGATTTTGGTCCAAACCTCGAGTTTGGACCAAGTGGGCCCGGGCTCGATTTTTGACTTTTTTGGGAAAATTCAGCAAATCTGTGATTATTCATTAAAGTTGATTCCCTTAGAAATAATTGGTGGTATTAAGCTAATTATGACTAGATATGAGTAGGTTGGAGTTGAATTCTAAAGGAAAAGCGATGCTTGAGCAGTGATTTGCCTGCGAATCGAGGTAAGTGTCGTGTCCAACTTTGGCTTGAGGGAATGGTTATTATGTGTTTACTTGCTACGTGTTTGGTTGTTAAATACGATGTATAGGTGAGGTGACGAGCATCTGTGCGTTGTTGTCGAGTCATATCATGCAAGTGAAATTTTATTCATCTCTATTTTGTAGCCTTAAATTCTACTATCCATGCTTAGCATGTTATCTGAAATGTTAGGTGACTTATATCTGATTTCAAGGAGATTTGGGAACTTTCGAATATTGATTCAAGGTTGAGGTTTATTTTGTGATATTAATTATGGGTAAAACATCGGTTTCTTTGTGATACTCCTATCTATCCGTTGTTATTGATTCTGTGATTTGTGAGGAGGAGCGTAAAGCACGAAGAGTGATGTCGTGCATGCACTATTTATATTGTGAGGAAGAGTGTAAAGCACGAAGGGTGATGTCGTGTCATGATATGTGAGTGTTAATGCACGAAGGGTGATGTCGTGACATGAATTATGAGTGATATAGCACGAAGGGTGATGCCATGTATATTATGAGAGGTTTAATGCACGAAGGGTGATGCCGTGCCGTTCTATTTATTTATTTGGTGAGGTTGAGAGTAAAAGCACGAAGGGTGATGTCGTGCAGTTTCTCCTTTGCTGTTTTAATTGCCTAATTCGTTTAAGGATTATTGTTAAATTTTGTATTTTCATTATTCTCACTCCTTATATTGTAATTCCCCACCGTATGTCCCCTTCCCATTATGTCTGCTTTATTTATTTATTACTATTATTACCTTTAGCATGATTATACTGTTCAGGTTATATGTGTGTGTCTTGTCCTAGCCTCATCACTACTTCGTCGAGGTTAGGCTCGACACTTACTCGTACCTGGGGTCAGTTGTACTGATACTGCACTTTCTGTGCAGATCCAGGTATCGGTCCGAGCTGATTCTTAGATCATAGCTGACTTCTAAGCAGGAGACCCGAGGTATATCTGCCGACGTCCGCAGATTCCTGGAGTCCCCTCCTATATGCTTATTTAATGTTTCCTTTAGTTCAAAAATAGTTATACATTTTTCTTCCAGCCAAATGTTTGTAGTAAATTCTTAGTAGTGCGTGAGTTGTGACCCTAGATCATGGGTGGTTAGACATGTAGATATCATATGCGCAATGTTATTTTGCAAATTTCGTTTCTTTATTAAAGTTTTGTGTGTTGAAATGCAGTGGATCTCCGTAAATTTTAAGATTTCTATGTTGTAAACCTCTAATGTTGGCTTGCCTAGCAAGAAGGGCGTTAGGCGCCATCACGGTCCCAATGCTGGGAATTTGGCTCGTGACAAAAACTAACATGCTAGTCGTCTGTGAAGTATCTTTCCTCGTCTGAAAATTCTTCCTATTCACTTATTTCATTTTCATTAGCTGATTCTTCATCCTCATATTCTATGATTATTATTTCCTCCATATCAACTTCTTCTAATATGCGTTGAGGATGTTCCAAGTTATTTTCTAACTGATCATCCACCATTTGGTTGACACTTGAGGTATCATTTTGTTAAGCGACATCTAGCACATTCTCAACTTCTACCTTACCAACATGCTTAGTTTTTATTACAACTAACCAATCAACCTTATCCCTCCGCAATGGATATGGAGCATAATACACTTGCCTAACTTTTTCTGCAATTATAGAAGGATTATAGCGATCATACTCCCTCTTTTTATTAACTTCAATTATGTTGTACTGCTAGTGTACATTTGTACCTCTTCTAGGTGTTGGGTCAAACCACTTGCATAGGAAAAGTATGATCTTCTTATTTGGCCAACATAAATATGACAATTCTAGAATCTTTTTTATCACACCATAATAATCATTTTCCCCATCCTGGTTGCCTTCACCACCTTTGACACACACCCAGTATTATTACGTTTTTTATACTTGGAGCATTCCTCGGTGTGAAATTTTTAACCATTCACACAATACTTAGACATAGTTGTAACAGTAACCGTATGTGCAGGTCTCCAAGATATGTCTTTCAAAAATTGATTAACACCGCTGTTTGGATTATTGACCTACATGTAGTGTTAAATAAATCACAAGTGAGAAAGTATATTCACATGTGAGAAAGTATGTATGATACACTTTCACACTCTTTAAACCATGTCTTAAATGTGGAATATACAACATCATGGCCAAATTGACTCACGAAGTCACTGAGCGACACATTGAAAATTATTTGTTAGTTGCATCAACCAAATTAAATATTAGTCCATGTAAATTAATCTTACATCAACACCTACTTAAGAAAGGGTTGAACTTCCGTACAATTTAGCAACACATGATTTGAAGCTGATTTGTACTCCATGCTATTTAGGCCCCTTTTTGTTCGATCTTTAGAACCTCGGCCTGGTTTATTGAATATGGACATTGGTGGATATAATGGATCAATATCAATCACGACATTGTACCGATCGAGCCTATTTCTAGCACATGGCACATGACTGTCGAAGTAGTAAGAACAAAAATGGGCAGTTTCCTTTGCAAGATAGGCTTCATATATGGATCCTTCAATCCTATTCCTCTTTTTAACAAATCATTTACACTTGCCGATGGTCCTGCACATTGTCATATTAGACGACAGCGTTAATGAAAATTACAAGAATAAATCAAGATTTGATCATTACCTCTCGAATGGATACATCTACCTGCATTGAACTAGCCCTCCAAGTTACGCCTCGTGTACAAGATGAATTGGAAGGTGTTCCATCACATCAAATAAACCACATGGAAAAATCCTTTCCAGCTTATTACGGATTACAGATTTGTTCTAATTCATTTGAAATAGGTTTTCTTCCATTAATGTGGTAGAACATAAGTCTTTGAAGAACAAACTTATCTCTGTGATGAGTTTCCATATATTTTCAAGAAAACCACAAAATGCAATAGGAATTAAGGTTTCCATGAAGATATGACAGTCATGACTTTTCATATGAGTCATCTTTCCTTCAACCATATCGACACGTTTTCCCATGTTCGAAGCATAGCCCTCGGGCATCTTTAGGTTTCTAACCCACTCGCAATCTGTTGTCTTTATTCCAAAGTGATTGTGTAGCTGGCCTTGGGCTTGAACACCTTTCCATTGTTCGCAGACTACAAATGTAATTCAGGCCGCTGCAATATTCTTGTAAGTTGAGTCTAGCCTTCGGGTTATATTTTGTCTTATTCTTATCATCTATCACTGTGTTGAACAAATTGTCAAAATAACTCTTCTCAATATGCATGACATCAAGATTGTGTCGGATAAGATTATCCTTCCAATGTGGCAACTCCCAAAATATGCTCTATTTTGTCAAGTTATGAGTAACACCATATCTAGGAAATCTAGAAGGTGGGGCATCGGTAACTTTGGTGATGTTTTGAACCCTCTCCCAAATTTCCTCACCGGACAAAATTGGAGGTGGCAAATCATGTTCAACTGTATTCTTTTTGAATGCGTTCTTCATGCTTTTGAACTCATGATCAACTAACAAGAACTGACGATGACAATGTTACGAGCCAATTTCCTCTCCGTTGATTATCGTGATGGCATCTAGTCTTAAGGACTAGGTAAGCCTAACATTTACGAAAAAATACAAATAATAATAACATCTAAAAAATTTTGAAATAAATTCTTTATATAATAAACAATCTCCCAAAACCTGGTAGTACAAGTCATAAGCTCTATAGAGTTTTACTACAACTTCTAAATACAATTGTTCTAAAATAAATAGAGACATTGTAAGAACAAAATAGGATGGTGACTCTGAAACCCGCGAACACTGTAGCAGGTTTTACCTTGAGTCTCCACAACAGCAATCCACGCTACTAGCTAACGATCAACCGTGAGTATCAAGATTAACCTCGGTGGAGTAGTGACGAGGAACAGTCAAGACACCTACTAGTCTAATAAAACGAAAAGTATAAGTATAGGAACAACAGAATATGATATCTACATAAAGACTACGCTAATATGGCTAACAATATAGTAACTGCAATAACAAAGGAAACAACAAGTATCAACGCAATACCGTAAAACTAACGCAGAAGAGTGAATAGAACACAACCTAAATCCGAAGTCACATATATAAAAAGGACAAGTAATAGTTCAGCAATTTCAACCGCTTTTACATCAGGTTTAGTCAACTCCACGAGGTACCGAACCTCAAACAAATCACAACTCACGGGTCTCAATACCTGAACCCTAACACTGGGAATCTTGTACCCTCATAACACCTCATAACCGCAGGAACGACTCACGTTCCTATAGAGCCATTCTCACATAGAAGGCAAATACAACAAGGGTATCTATACTCAGCGATATCCAGAAAATCTCTTAGCCAATAAGAATGTTTAACTACGTATATGCTTGTGCAAGTGTCCTAACATAGTTTCAAACCAACTAGTAAGCATAAGAAAGAAACGGACATCACATAGAATATTTCTTCACAACTTTCACAAGATAAAGTACACGCTGACAAGAGTAACACTACACAATTATCAACAACAAGAATACCCCCAGGCCAACAAAAGACACACAAATCAATCCCTGACATAGCCCACCTTGTCTCTCCATGTGTGCAATAGTAAAATTCATGCCCGCCTTGTCTCGTCACACGTGCACAATAATGTTCCCACCTTGTCTCGCCACATACGCAACCCACATATACATATCCCACCTTGACATGCTGCATATGCAATATCAATGTAATCACGGCACGGTAGAAACCTCGTGCAAATCCCCATATCAACAACCGCACGACAGAAATCTCGTGCATCACAATAACCACAACCGCACGGCAGAAACCTCGTGCATCACCACAACAAGCACAAAAACAACTACAAAATATAATAATACAAGATACAGTAAATAAATCAACTCAAGAACCTTCGATCACAGGAAAAAGGTAAAACTAGTTAACAAGGAAGAACCATAATAAGGAAAACTAGGCATGATAAGAACAACTCAACAGGGAAGAAAATAACATGTAACAATAGTCCCACATTGTACGGTTCAACAACAAGAAACTAACACGAGTCCAATAATTTCAAATGAAGGTAAGTCCACTAAAGCATAGAACCCCTAAGCTTCTTTTAAGGTTGGATAATTATGGGAGAGATACAACCAATTCAAATAAAGGCATGCAGTGAGAAGATCACCATAACTTTAATTAAGGGAGAACATTTACAAACATGAATAGCTACAAATTCAAATAGGGATAAGCAGTTAGGGAGAAGTAAACATGGAAATGGAATCAATAAGAGTGAATCATGAAGCAAATAAATTCTAATTAAGCAGGTAAAGGTGAAAATAGTAATTAAAGAATGTAATCATACAAGTACGGCCTCATATTCAATGAATACAAGAACCTAGATACCCTAAAAGACAAATTTCCACCACATAAGTCTGAGCACGTACTCATCACCTCACGTACACGGACTACAATCAACATAGAAGACTCAATCTAAGGGGTAATTCCTCCACACAAGGCTAGGCAAGATACTTACCTCAAAGAAGACAAATCGATACTCTAAAATGGACTCCTCGGGTGAAATGACCTCCGGACGGCTCAAATCAAACAAATATAACTTCAAAGTACAAATAAAACTCGTAAGAAACTATTTCGGATCATAACGTATCAATCTTTATAAAAATCTAGAAATCGACCCAAAACTCGACCCCCAGGCCCGCACCTCGAAACACGACAAATTTTACAAAACCAGAACACCCATTCCGATACGTGTTCAACCATACTAAAAATATCAAATTCCGATACCATTTCATCCCCCAAATCATGATTTTTCATTTTGAAAACTTTCTTCAAAAACCAACATTTTATTTTTCATTTTGAAAACTTTCTTCAAAAACTAACATTTTCCTCAACTCAAAACACAAATTAAATGATAAGAATGAAGATAAAATCATGGAATATGTTAGATTCTAGGTGAAGAAGACTTACCCAATTGATTAACTTGAAAAACCCCAAAAGAAGCTCCCAAAACCGAAGTCCAAAACGCAAAATATGAAGAAAAATGGCCAACCCTCGACTTAAATGAATCTGCCAGGACTTCCGCACTTGCGAACAAATTAGCTGCTTCTGTGCAACAGCAGATGCGCATGACCAACCGCACATGCGCTCCCTCTTGCTTCTGCGTCCAAGGATCCGCTTCTGCGGTGCCGCATATGCGTTCCAATTCTCCGCATCTGCGGAGACTTCCAAGACCAGATCCTCTCGTACCTGCGCCTCCATCTTTGCACCTGTGCCCAAGGTCCGCAAGTGCGATTACACCAGAACTCAGAACTGTTCAAAATCATGGAAACTCGTCTGAAATACACCTGGGGGCCCCGAGACCCCGTAAAAGTCTACCAACAAGTTCCATACCCTAATACGGTCCCGCTCAAGGTCTCAAATCACATCAAAAATCAACAAAACTACGAATCGCACCATGAATTGAACTTATGAACGTCCAATTCTTCCAACTTCTAAAACTCATGCCGAAACCTATCAAACTAACCCGGAATGACGTCAAATTTTACAGAGAAGTCCTAATTAACATAACGGAGATGTTCCAACTCTCGGAATTACATTTTGACTCCGATACACTAAAGTCAACTATGGGTCAAACTTCCCCATCCTCCAAACTTCACATTTTCCAACTTTCGCCGAAACACCTCACATTACCCTACAGACCTCCAAATCCAAATCTGGACGCATGCCTAAGTTCAAAATCACCATACAAAGCTGTTGAGATCACCCAAAACCCATTCCTGATCCGTTTACATAAAAGTCAAATTCTGATCAAATTCTCACCACTTAAGCTTCCAAACTGGAATCCTTGTTCCAATTCGACTTCGAATCATCCGGTAAATAAATTCAACCACACACGCAAGTTGATAAACATATATGAAGTTGTACAAGACCTAGTGACGCTGAATGAAACTTAATCTCCAAACGACTGTCCGAGTCATTGCATTCTCCCCCTCTTAAAATAAATGTCCGTCCTCGAACGAGCCCAAAAATCGCCTCGAAGTCTTCAAATCACTGAATGCACACTTCCAATATACACCCAGGGGTGGTCTCACGTCACCCCAATCCACATAAGCCTGACGACACCATTCCAACTAAAATTTAGCCTTTCTGCCAACACCGATAAGCCTCAGAGTCAAAATTCTCAACTTTCATTCATTTCCAAAAGGCCTGATTCTAAACCCATACCTGGTATCAGACTCAACCGACTGCAACAACTCATGCCTACCCTTACAATGTACAACCAAACAACATAACACACCACACATAGGCCCATAATAACACCTCTAATCACAATAGCTGCCCGTAAAAAAAACCAACACCAAAAGGCACACACCCCGCGAGTTAAAACTCAAGAAGTAAATAACAAAAATGACTGAATATATAAAAAGAAACACATAAGAGAAATATCAAACAAGCCCGACATGCACAACTCTCTATCAGTACCATACTATGAATCAATTTTTAAATAAGAAAATCAAGTACATGAAAAACAATAAGGATCTCATCCTGGTATAACTCTACACCGCGGCACGTAGCCCAGCTCAAACATATCAAATCTCATGAAATCGTGAATGTCTCACCCTCAACTCTAAATCACAGGTCAAATATACATCATACTAATCGAAATCTTCCACTAACCCAGTTCTACCAATAATATCACAACACTTACTGACCTCTCACCCCGTTAGAGTACCAAATCACAACTCGTAACCAAGAATACTCAGGAAATCACACCAAAACCTACCATAATGAACAACAGGGACTCACTTTTAATATCACCACCCTCAATGATGAATAGAAACAACAAACGATAGAGACGGGCTACCACTCATAGAACCTCCCAACAGGGGTAACACGTAAACAGAGTGCAAATTATGTAACTCACCCATAATGAAACAACAAATAAGGGCACTCGTCCCGATAAGCAGAACCGGAATAAAATACGAATGGGGCCTGGCACAACAGCCTCCAGCCTACTATATGAAACATATCAACAGGGAGAGCCTCCCCCTCTTAGGCGCCCCCTACTCGCTTGAATACCCCGATGGGACACATCTGCCCAAAGTCTGGGACAATCTCTTACCATGTGGCTGGTATCTCTACACTCAAAGTAATCCCTCTGCTGGCGTGGTTATGGAAACTGTGCAGTACGAGTACTCTGAGACCCATGAGAACCTGAAATAATGTGCGAAGCCGGAAGTGCAAACTGACCTGGCTGACCCACAAAACCTCTACCATGTCGTACCTTGCCTCCAAAATAAGAACCAGTAGATATCTCCGGCCTACAAGGCCTCCTCGCCTCCCTGTCCTCTCTCTCCTGACCTCGCATGTCCTCTCTCTCATATCCCCGCCTTTCATCCCTCTCCTTATCCCACATGCCCTCAACTCGGCGAGCGATCCCTACTACCTGCTGGAACGAAACATCTAACTCTAACTTCCGAGCCATGTTGAATTGAATATCATGCCTGAGCCCCTCAATAAATCTACAGACACGCTCTCTAACCGTAGCAACCAAAGCAGGTGCATGTCTGGCCAACTCACTAAATCTGACGGCATACTCTGATACTGACATAGTGCCCTGGCGCAGCTTCTCAAACTCCACGCGTCACTCATCTCGAAGGGGCTGAGGTACAAATTCTCTCAAGAACATCTCTGAAAACTGAACCCATGTGAGTGAAGCTGAATCGACTGGACTACCCAACTCATACGCCTGCCACTACTGATAAGCTGCTCCCCTGAGCTGAACCCCGCTTGTCTCCACAATACCCATAGTACGAAGAATGCAGTGACACTTCTCCAGGAAACCCTGGGCATCATCTGTCGCCAATCCACTGAAGGTAGGAGGGTCGTAGTTCTTGTACCTCTCAAGTTTGAGCTATTCTTCCTCAGATGTTGCTGACCTAACCACGAGCAGAACTGGGACCACAGGTTTTGTCGCCATGAAACCTGGAACCTGACCAACATGATCTCGCTGCTCTGAAGTGTGGACGGAAGGGGTCTGAGCTCCTCCCCTGGTATGTTAAGTAGATGGTGCAACCGGAATCAACCCCCCCCCCCCAAGCCAATATACCAAATATACTCAGGAACTGTGCTAAGTTCTCCTGAAGTCTTGGGGTAACAGCAGGCGCCTCTGGTACCTGGCCCTAACTGGAACTACTGGCGGCTCCTCAACTGCTGCTCTGGTAGGTGCTCTAGCTGCGGCACGTGCTCCCCGCCAGCCTCTGCCGCTGCCCTTAGCGACATCTGCTCTGGGGGTAGCGTCATCAGGAATTGCAGCTTGTGTCCTCACCATCTGTGAGGGAATGGAATGATAAAATTTCAAACTTCGAAATCAATGAACTCGCACGATAGGAATGAAGGAAGTAAAATTGTCTTAATAGTTTCGTAGCCTCTCGAACATAAGTACATGCGTCTCCATACCGATCCGCAAGACTCTACTAAACTCGCTTATGACTTGTAGCACCTATGAACCTAGAGCTCTGATACCAACTTGTCACGATCCAACTTCCCCTCAATTGGGTATCGTGATGGCACCTAGTCTTAAGGACTAGGTAATCCTAACATTTACGGAAAAATACAAATAATATAACATCTAAAAGTTTCCAAAATAAATTCTTTATACAATAAACAATCTCCCAAAACCTGGTACTATAGGTCATAAGCTCTATAGAATTTTACTACAACTTCTAAATACAGCTGCTTAGAAATAAATAGAGACATTGTAAGAACAAAATAGGACGGTGACTCCGAAACCCGTGAATGTTGTATTAGGTTTTACCTTGATTCTCCACAACAACATTCCATGCTACTAGCTAATGATCAACCGGCTATGCAATACCTGGATTTCCACAAAAATGTGCAGAAGTGTAGTATGAGCACACCGCAACGGTGCCCAATGAGTATCAAGACTAACCTCGGTGGAGTAGTGCCGAGGAACGGTCAAGACACCCACTTGTCTCATAAAATGAACAAGTATAAGTATAGGAACAATAGAATATGATATCTATATAAAGACTATGTAATATGGCTAACAATATAGTAATTGCAATAAGAAAGGAAATAACAAGTATCAACAGAATACCATAAAAATAACGCAGAAGAGTGAATAGAACACAACCTAAATCCGGAATCACATATATAACAAGGACAAGTAATAACTCAGAAATTTCAACCGCTTTTTCATCAAGTTTAGTCAACTCCACGAGGTACCGAACCTCGGACAAATCACAACTCACGGGTCTCAATACCTGAACCCTAACATTGGGAATCATGTACCCTCATAACACCTCATAACCACACGGACAACTCACGTGCCTATAGAGCCATTCTCACATAGAAGGCAAATACAACAAGAGTATCTATACTCAGCGATATCCAGAAAATCTCTTAGCCAATAGGAATGCTTAACTACGTATATGCTTGTGCAAGTGTCCTAACATAGTTTTAAACCAACTACTAAGCATAAGAAAGAGACGGACAACACATAGAATATTTTTTCTCAACTTTCACGAGATAAAGTTCACACCGAAAAGAGTAACACTACACAATTATCAACAACAAGAATTCTCACAGGCCAACACAAGACATCACAAATCAATCCCTGACATAGCCCACTTTGTCTCGCCGTGTGTCAATAGTAAAATGCATGTCCGCCTTGTCTCGCCACATGCGCACAATAATGTTCCCACCTTGTCTCGCCACATGCGCAACCCACATATACATATCTCGCCTTGTCATGCCGCATGTGCAATATCAATAGTAATCACGGCTCGGTAGAAACCTCGTGCAAATCCCCATATCAACAACCGCATGACAGAAACCTCGTGCATCACAATAACCATAACCACACGGCAGAAACCTCGTGAATCACCACAACAAGTACAAAAACAACAACAAATGATAATAATACAAGATAAGGTAAATAAATCAACTCAAGAACCTTCGATCATAGGAAAAAGGTAAAACTAGTTAACAAGGAAGAACCATAATAAGGAAAACTAGGCATGATAAGAATAGCTCAACAGGGAAGAAAATAACATGTAACAATTGTCCCACACTGTACGGTTACAAGAAACTAACACGCGTCCAATAATTCCAAATGAAGGTAAGTCCACTAAAGCATAGAACCCCTAAGCTTCTTTTAAGGTTGGATAATTATGGGAGAGATACAGCCAATTCAAATAAAGGCAGGCAACAAGAAGATTATCATAACTTCAATTAAGGGAGAACATTTACAAACAAGAATAACTACTTCAAAAAGGGATAAGTAGTTAGGGAGAAAGCAACATAGCAATGGAAGAGATAACAGTCTCAATGAAGGCACATATGAGCCAATTATCAATAAGAGTGAATCATGAAGCAAATAAATTCTAATTAAGCAGGTAAAGGTGAAACTAGTAATTAAACAACGTAATCATACAAGACAACCACATATTCAATAAATACAAGAACCTAGACACCCTAAAAGACAAATTTCCACCACATAAGTCCGAGCACGTACTCGTCACTCACGTACACGGACTACAATGAACATAGAAGACTCAATCCTACGGGGTAGTTACCCCACACAAGGTTAGGCAAGATACTTACCTCAAAGAAGACAAACCAATACTCTAAAATTGACTCCTCGGGTGAAATGACCTCCGGACAGCTCAAATCTAACAAATATAACTTCAAAGTCCCAAGAAAACTCGTAAGAAACTATTCAAGATCATAAAGTCTCAATCTTTATAAAAATCTAGAAATCGACCCAAAACTCGACCCCCGGGTCTGCACCTTGGAACCCGACAAATTTTAGAAAACCAGAAAACCCATTCTGATACGAGTTCAACCATACTAAAATTATCAAATTTCGATACCATTTTGTCCCCCAAATCATAATTTTTCATTTTGAAAGTTTTTATAAAAACCAACATTTTCCTCAACTCAAAACACAAATTAAATGATTAAAATGATGATAAAAGCATGGAATATATTAGATTCTTGGTGAAGAACACTTACCCAATCAATTATCTTGAAAACCCCCAAAGAAAGCTCCCAAAGTCAAAGTCCAAAACTCAAAATATGAAGAAAAATGGCCAACTCTCGACTTAAATGAATCTTCCAGGACTTCCGCACCTGCGACAAAAGTAGCCGCTTCTGCGCAACCGCAGGTGCGCATGACCAACTGCACCCAAGGATCCGCTTCTGCGGTGCTTGCATATGCATTCCAATTCTCTGCATATGCGGAGACTTCCAAGACCAGCTCTTCTTGCACCTGCGCCTCCATCTTCGCACCTGCGACCATCGCATCTGGGCCCAAGTTCCACAGGTGCGATTACACCAGAACTCAGACCTCTTCAAAATCATGGAAACCATATGAAACTCGTCTGAAACACACCCGGGGCCTCCGGTACCCCGTCCAAGACCAACAAGTTCCATACCCTAATACAGACCCGCTCGAGGTCTCAAATCACAGCAAACATCGACGAAACTACGAATCGCACCTTGAATCGAACTTATGAACTTCCAATTCTTCCAACTTCTAAAACTCGTGCCGAAACCTATCAAACCAACCCGGAATGACGTCAAATTTTGCAGACAAGTCTCAATTAACATAACAGAGTTGTTCCAACTCTCGGAGTCGCATTCCAACCCTGATATCACCAAAGTCAACTATGGGTTAAACTTCTCCATACTCCAAACTTCACCTTTTCCAACTTTCGCCGAAACGCCTCACATTACCCTACAGACCTCCAAATACAAATCCGAACACACGCCTAAGTTCAAAATCACCATACGAAACTGATGAGATCACCCAAAACCCATTCCGGAACCGTTTATATAAAAGTCAAATTCTCACCGCTTAAGCTTCCAAACTGGAATCCTTCTTCCAATTCGTCTCTGAATCATCAGGTAACTAAATTCAACCACACGCACAAGTCGATACACATAATATGAAGCTGTACAAGACATAATGCTGTCGAATGGAACTTAAATTCTCCAAATGACCGGCCGGGTCATTACAGACAATCAAACCATGACTGCTTTCGGCCATGTCTTATAGTGAACACTTTACCATTTTCTATGCAATAAGTACATGCTAACTTTCCAACAGTCATCCACCCAGACAACATTCCATACGCAGGAAAATTATTAATGGTCCACATTAATTTAACACGCAAGCTAAAATTTTGCTTATTTTAATATGTCATATGTCTCAACTCCATCATACCACAAGTGTTTTAGCTCATTAATCAGAGGTTGCAAATATATATCAATCAAACTCTTTGGATTGCGGGGATCAGGAATAACACAATTTAAAAAAATATATGGACTAGTCATACACATTTCAAGCGGAAGATTATACGGCGTAATAAAGACCGACCAACATGAATATGGTGTTGCAGAAACAAAAAAATGGCGTGGAACCATCAGCACACAAACCCAACCGAACATTTCTCGGTTTACTAGTATAATCCGGATATGTCCTATCAAACTGCTTCCAAGCTTCCCCATCTGAAGGATGACACATAACACTGGGAATCCTTCTATTTTCATAATGTCATTTCATATGAGGAGGTGAACTCATCGATGCGTACAACCTCTTTAATCTAGGAATAAGAGGTAAATAATGCATCGACTTCACAACAACATTTTTCCCGCTGGAAACCCACTTAAAACGAGGTTTTTCACAAAATTTATGACTTTCTAAATCTCCATCACCCTTATAATACAACATGCAACCATCTTCACAACAATCGATTCTCATAGACGAGAGTCCTAACCTAGAAAGCAAACTTTTAGCCTTATAGAAATATTTGGGTATGTTGAAAGTTGAGTCAACTAGTTCACTCATAAGGCCAATGAAATAATCCATTCCCGCTTGAGAAATATATATGATTTGATACTTAATAATCTAACTGCAGCAGACAACTTAGAGTGCATAATCCCTTCCTTTAGTGGACGACTAGCTGCCTCTAACTGTTCATAAAAATATTTTGCTTATTCGTTAGGAGGTTGTTCAACACTTTCATGAGTTACAAAATCGAAGTGCATCCCAAATGCATCCGCAACCATTGCATGGTATCTAGGATGTTGAATGCTATTCTTCACCGTCCTACTACTTTCATCGACAATTACGTTATGAAATACACCATCAGTATCATCAACCTCTCCATGACTAGTCCACACAAAATAATTATCCCTAACCCCCTTTCTATAAAGATGAGTCATAAAATCCTCTGGACTCAAAACAATGCAAACATCTGCACTTCGTATAAGGACACCTAATCATCCCTCCAATTCAAAATGGTTCAAGTGACATTGCATGCCTAATAAATTCCTTAACCCCTTTTATAAATTCCTCCCTAAAAAATCGACGATTAGGATAATTCCTATTATACATCCAACTACGATATTCCATCTACATAAAGAACAAGTAAATTACATTTATATTAATCATAATTCAAATTAATTTATATAATTAAGTTACATAATAAAATTTAGTTACAAAATACAACATAGTCAAACACTAGAATATTGAATTATTTTAGCCATTCAATTAGATTAATTCCTTAATTCTTCCTTGTTTTGCATTTTCCTTCTCATTTTGGTAGTCCAAAAAAAGCTACTAAATAGTACAATTAAACCATCTTAATTTAAGATGCTACAAAAATTATTTAAAGAGGTAATGTTAATACGTATTAATGAGGCCACAAAGCCTCTCATCAATCTAAATACTTATTTTCCTTTTATTAATATAAATAACTTTGTGTGTAATTGAATGTAGTATTCATTTCAAATATGAAGTGTATTCCTTAATCTCTCTCTATATAAGCTAAATAAGACAAGAGCACATCAAGCCATCAATTCAATTCTATGTACATTTCAATATCTTCATTCTCACTTCAAATTTTTGGAGAGTGTTAGTTATTCCGTTGCTAACTTTGGTAGAATTAAATTACATAGTAAATTTTAGTTACAAAATCCCTATAGTTCCAAATTGTAAACCTTAGTTTATACAATTAAGATAACTAACATTTAAAGAGAGGAGAAGGGTATGATTTTGGAAGTGGCGCGGCAGTGGCAGTGGCGGAGGAGCAGTGGTGGCGCGGGAGAGACGAAGTGGGGGGTTTGATTTTGGGTAAGAAGGGAGTGGTGAGGTGATTTGGGTGGGATTTGGGAAGGATTTTCGATTGTGGAAGAAAGAGTGAGAGAAAGAGTAAAGAGAAAATTGGGGAAGAAACCTATCTAGGTCTGCCCGTAATTAGAAATTTCCAACCGAAGTCGGTCGGAAAAAATCAGTTGGTATTATTAAATTCATTTTGACCGTTTGACTACACAAATCGGTCGGTAATTGATTTTAAAATTATTTTTATAATTAATTTAATTACAATACCAACCGAAGTCGATCGATTTTTGTCAAGTCATAATATTTAATATTTAACTTATATACATATATATATACACACACACTATACTATATTTAAGTTGTAGCAACAACAACAACATATGTATACATATTAATGCTATATTAATATATGCCATATTCATATGTTGTTGTTGCTAAAACATAAATATATATATATATATATATATATATATACTATACACTTTATTTTTAAATGTGTTATAGTAAGATTTAATCGAATATAATTGAATTTCCAATGGATCCACTTATGAAGTTACGAGCACAGTATTAATAAGTTGATCAAAAATAAAACATTCAAGATTATGTGTGTGCGCGCGTATATATATATATATATATATATATATACGCGCGCACACACATAATCTTGAATGTTTTATTTTTGATCAACTTATTAATACTGTGCTCGTAACTTCATAAGTGGATCCATTGGAAATTCAATTATATTCGATTAAATCTTACTATAACACATTTAAAAATAAAGTGTATAGTATATATATATATATATATATATATATATATATATATATATATATATATATATATATATATATATAGGACATATGTATGTGTGTGTGTATGTGTATGTATATAAATATAAAATTAATTAAATATTAAATATTATAATTTAGGATGTTAAATCATTAAATATTATGTGCATATATGTATATATATACATACATAGATAGGATATAGTATCCGTATAAAAGTAATTTAAAACACACACACACACACACACATATATATATATAATTAAGTATTAAATATTATTTATTTAAAAGCTATATATATAAATTGAATAAGACCGACCGACTTCGGTCGAAAATTTCATAAAATTCATATTTTAATTATTTTAAAATTATATTTCCGACCGAACTCGATCGGAAAAATTTAATTAAAACTTATTTCGGTTGGTAATATATATAAATATATAATTGTTGTTATCTTAAAATACCAATTTCCTTGGGCGTGAAAGAATAATTTCAAATATACCGACCAAAATAGGTCGGTATATTTGAAAATTTTTAATTAAAAATTATTTTTGTAGATAATATGCAAGTATGACCAGGTCTTGGTTAAATATTGATCAATTTTCGACTGAAATCAATTGAAATATTTATATATTTGCTGTGAGACTACTATTTTCGTTGTCAGAAATATTTTTTTGACTTTTGCGACTAATTTATTTATTTTCCGATCAATTTTAGTCGATTTTTTTTTCCGACAGATTTCGATTGGTATTCTGTGGAAGGATTTTGCCAGTTTTGTAGTAGTGTTATAACCTTGTTTAGACGGTAATTTATTGGACATATAACTAAATTTTCTGTTGGAAAACAAATGAATAGTATATTTACTCTGGGTAGTCGCTATGTCGGGTAAAGGTAAGTTGATAGTAGTAAAAGAATGACGCTAAACAATGTATATAAGTAAAAGTGTAAGTAAGTTTGAAGTAAACAAATGATGAAGAAAGAATTGAGAATGGTGAAGATAAGAGGTATTCCATTCGTGACCCTCAATTTGGGGTGAGTAGTATGTTTGGGAGATATCGTTTTCTACAAATTTCACGTCTGCATCATGGTAGTAAGCACTTAATTGGCAAATTGCATTTGCTCTTGACTTTTCCTTAAAGTGGATATGTGCTCTCCTAATCGTTGTGTCCCCCTGTTCCTTATTCTGCTGACGTGTCATTTTCTACAAAAAAATGTTTCAATCATTCTATTTTGCTTTTATTATCATCTCGAATGAGTAACCATCATTCTTTCTTTAATCATGCAACCGACAATCAAAAATCGTCAGCTCATCAAGTTAATTGTTTTGTAAAGAGTTTCCAAATACTAATTCCTTGTGAAAAATAATGATTAAGTTCCAACTGATAATTCCTTTAACGAACATAAAGGAAGTCCTCCTTTTGACGTGTGTTTAGAAATATTTAAAAGCTTTGTTAATCAGTGTATAAATATTCATATTCATCGATCCCTATAAAAGTCTATATTATGTTCTAGGATTGTATAATATTAAGTTTTACAAAGAAAACTATATACGTTAATTCTAGTAATAACCTCATCCAATTAGATCAGTGAGTGCTTTTCAACAATACTATAATATAGTAGGAAAATAAAGAATATGGTGACAAGTGTAACTTATCCAACTATTGAAGATATGTGTCTATTCTGCGTATTTCTGATTGTCGTGGTTTGCTTATGTGCTGCATTTTGATTGGTTCTTGTGGAGCTTGTTTGGATAAGATGCAATTACGTGGTGACTTTTGGAATTTGGGGTAAAGACAACGGACTAAAAGGAAATGGAAAATGACTTCAGTCCAATTAATCTTTCATGGTTAAATCCTTTTAGAATATCTTATCACAATTCCAGATTTGTTAATTATCACATGATTCACATCCAAGACTTTGAGGTCCGTAGGACTTTAACTAGTTCTTCTTCCCTCCTTGTTAATTTTAACTTGATGCCACTAGCTTCCACATCAGAAAATCAGAGAAAGAACATCCAATATATGATATGACAAAGAATATATATAAACGAAAAATCTTGGTTTAATTTCTTTTTTTTTTCTTCTTCTATAAAACAATAAAGAGAAGAAGTAGCTAGAATCAGGAAATTGTACGGGCTAATGTTTTTATATGATGCTCATCATATCTCTGACACTTAAATATAGTCGAGGCAGTGGTAAGATCTTTAAACAGGTTGGCCTATTATGACATATATATATATATATAAACTAAAGCAAAACCCACATAAAGAAAAGGTAGATTAATGATGATGTATTATAATATGTGGAAGATCAGTTGGTCTGCTTTAAACAAAACTAATGGGATGAGTAGGACAAGGAATATGCAGATTGTGCTTTTTTATTTGTAAAGGACAGATTTGTTCCGCTAGCTGCGCCTTAGCATCAAAAGAATAGCTCGGACAAACCAATCTCTAACCGTCTTCAACGCACCAAATCAAACAGTATTTGCCACAACAAATTCAGCACTACCTCTACATATGGATTATGGACCCTATACTCTACCTCATCTCTTTCTCTCTCTCCAATTTAAAGAAAAAGGATACATGCATAAACTAGTGCAAAATCACCAAAAATATTTTGTGTTCAAAATCTCCAATCACATAACTAGAAGCTATGAATTCATTAAGGGTAAGAATATATACACACTTGAAATTTTAATCTATAACGTAAAACAATTTTATAATCGTCTTTGTCATTACGCTAGAAGTGTAGCTTATATCAAGGGGATTCCACAATTTATAAAATATTCAGAAAAAGTTACATTATTACTTTATTTGTACAATATAAAGCTTCAATTTAATTACCGTCTTCAAATCATGTAGCTCTGCTTCTGCTAGAAAGTCTAAAACAATTTTATAAGGTGGATTTAATAATGTCAAAATCTGGTACGCCCGATTTTAGAGGCTCGAGAGGTTACCCCGAGCCAAAGCTCGAATGGATTAAACAAGTTTGGTAGACCGAGCTCGAGACTAGTAACGGAATGCAAGGTTCGAAGGTCAAAACACTTAACACTGGAGGCCGAGTAAAACCCACCTCGGGATAATGACGCTATAGATTCATAACGGAATGGGCAAGATTCCCTCAATGTCACAAAGTTCAAGGTGTAAATTCCGGAACATATTTGTATGAATTCGTACAAGGCGGTTAGACAGCTGTACAAATTAGATTCCTTGTCAGATATAGGAATGTACCTTATTTAGGACTCCCCTATTATACAAAGGGGAGCCCATTCATTTGTAAAAGATCATCAGTCATTGGCAAAGAATACACACTCTTACTTTTATGCTCATCAAAATTGTTCTTTAGCTTTATAATACTCTCTTTACTTTATTTTATTTTACTGTTCATTTGAATCCATCTCGAGGTCATCTTGGCTCGAGGTCGAGGCCTACTGATACGTTGGTTTGATCTATCTTGTTTACTTAACTCATATATTTATATTATTATTCTTCAATTAGTATTGGACTAGATCACATATCTTTAAGAACTCATTATAATTTTAATTGTTACTCGGATTTTAGGGTAAACAGTTTGGCGCCCACCGTGGGGCTAAAGATAATAGTGATTGTTCCAGTGCTGATTTTTCATAACACACGTTATTTTCACACTTGTTTCTTGTCAAAGTTTCTTTGCTTTCAGGTTAAAATATGTCGAACTCGCAAAACACACCCGTACACGGCAATGATAGTCTCGGATTTCATGGGGAAAATGATAATGTAGTTGCTTCCGGGGCCGGTGTACCACCGCTTAACCCCGGGGTAATTGCAGAGCCTGTTGATGTTGGTTCACGCATCGCTCTGAATGCAGACTTGGGTACGGACATCGGAGGAAGTGTAAGCAGGGAGGTCCGACCTGGTGGTCAAGGAACACAAGGTTTAAGAGATGGGGGAGTCAGCCTCCAAGTGATCTTCAAAATGCTACAAGCTCAGCAGATGGCTATCGCTCAGCTTCAAAGTCAATAAAAAACTCCGAGCGTGGTCGAGCCAGAAACCACTCACCGTACTGAACTGGTGCCAGAAAGGTCGAATGGCAATGGATCGGTGACTGACCCCACAATCATGAAGATGCTCACCAAAAGGATCGAATCATGATAAAAGAGGATTGAAGATAATGATTAAAAGGTGGAGACGTATAACTCTCGAGTTGATCAAATACCATGGGTACCTCCGATCTTAAAAGGTTTAGATTCCAAAAAGTTCGTACAAAAGTCTTTTTCCCCGAGCGCGGCCCTGAAGCCTATTCCAAAGAAGTTTCGCATGGCAGACATACCTAAATACAATGGGACCACCGATCCTAACGAGCACATCACTACATACACATGCGGTATAAAGGGAAATGACTTAGAGGACGATGAGATCGAGTCCGTTTTGTTGAAAATTTTTGGGGAAACTTTATCTAAGGGAGAAATGATTTAGTATCACAACTTGCCCTCGAACTCTATCGATTCATTCGCCATGTTGGCAGATTCATTTGTAAAGCCACACGCTGGTGCTATAAAGGTTGCAACTAAAAAATCAGATGTTTTCAAGATTAAACAAAGGGACAACGAAATGTTGAGGGAGTTCATGTCCCGATTTCAGATGGAATGAATGGAGTTACCGCCAGTATCCGATGATTGGTCCGTTCAAGGTTTCACACAAGGGTTGAATGATAAAAGTTCGATAGCATCACGACAATTGAAGCAAAATCTGGTTGAATACCCTGCTGTTACATGGTCGGAGGTACATAATCGCTACCAATCAAAGATCAAGGTCGAGGACGACCAGTTGGGAGCCCCCTCGGGGTCAGTTCACCCGAATAGGTTAGCAGTAAAGGCTTCGATGGATATCGATAGAGAACCGAGGTCAAATAGAGAAAGGTACCAGTCATGTTTCTCAGATCGAAGAAACAGCAGTTCGGGACGCAACCATCCCCCCCCGAAGCACCTCGGTTATCGAAGTATAACTTCAGCGTCGATGCCTCGGGTATCGTTTCGGCCATTGGAATGATTAAAGATACCAGGTGGCCCAGGCCTATGCAAACTGACCCTTCTCAGAGAAATCCCAACTTGATGTGTAAATATCATGGTACACACGACCACATGACCGAGGACTGTAGACAGCTGAGGGAAGAGGTAGCATGGTTGTTCAACGAAGGTCACGTTAGAGAAGGCCTCTCTCAGCCGCACAACGACGCCTTGGTAATTTCTATTTTACTAAATTAAATTCAAGTTAAACATGTTCTTATGGATCCAGGTAGCTTGGTCAACATAATCAGGTCGAGGGTCGTAGAGCAGCTCGGGATGCTAGATCAAATCGTACCATCATCTCGAGTCTTAAACGACTTGAACATGGCTAGTGAAACAACAAAGGGAGAGATCATCCTACTCGTGAATGTGGTAGGGACCATCCATGACACAAAATTTCATGTCATCGAAGGTGACATGAGGTACAATGCATTGCTCGAAAGGCCGTGGATCCACAACATGAGGGCGATACCATCGACTCTTCACCAGACGATGAAGTTTCCAACAAAAGACGGTGTGAAAACAGTTTAAGGGGAGAATCACGCAACAAATGAGATGTTTGCAATTCATGATTTGACACCAGCGCCGACACTTTCAACCTCGGAGAATTCGAACATCAAAGATAAGCAAATGGATAAATAGCAATCATAGTCCACAACCTCGACTAAATCCGAGGAAGAGGTACTCGAGGACGAAGAAGAAGATTTCCTTACCCCTCGAGCTTTCGTCGCTCCCGAGGAATCAGATGCAATGAAGTCCACGGTCGAGGAACTGGAGCATGTGGTACTAATAGAACATCTACCAGAACGAAAGGTATAATTGGGAATGGGATTAACTCCCGAACTCAGGAAAAAACTCATTCAATTCCTTATTAATAACATAGACTGTTTTGCATGGTCCCATTTAGACATGACAGGGATTCCACTAGAGATAAGAACACATCAGCTAAGTCTCGACCCCATGTTCAAACCAGTGAAGAAAAAGAGAAGGCCACAGTCCGAGGTAAAACATGCGTTCATAAAAGATGAGGTAACTACTTCTCAAAATAGGGTCCATTATAGAAGTAAAATATCCTGAGTGATTAGCCGATGTGGTCGTGGTTCCTAAAAATGGAAACAAGCTTACAATGTGCGTAGATTATAAAGATTTAAACAAGGCATTCCCTAAAGACTCTTTTCCGCTGCCTAACATCGATCGTATGATCGACGCCACGACCGGCCACGAGATCCTTACTTTTCTCGATGCCTACTCCGGGTACAACCAAATTCAAATGAACCCGGAGGACCAGGAAAAGACTTCATTTATCACTAAGTATGGAACATATTGTTACAATGTCATGCCCTTCGGGCTAAAAAAATACAGGAGCTACATACTAACGCCTAGTTAATAAAATGTTTGACATACTAACCCATTTGACTCATTTGAAGGCAACGCTCGAGGTCTTGAGAAAATACAACATGAAACTCAACCCCGAGAAATGCGCTTTTGGAGTCGGCTCGGGCAAGTTCCTGGGTTTCATGGTATCAAATAGGGGGATCGAGATCAACCTCGACAAAATTAAAGCCATCGAGGAAATCACCATCATGAACAATATGAAGGTCGTACAACGGCTAACTGGGCGGATAGCTGCCTTGGGCAGATTTATCTCGAGGTCATCGGATCGGAGTCACAGATTCTTCTCTTTGCTAAAAAGAAGAATGATTTTGCATGGACTCTGGATTGTCAGCAAGCGTTGGAGGAATTAAAGCGGTACTTATCGAGCCCACCTCTGCTTCACACTCCGAAGGCGGATGAGAAACTATACTTATACTTGGCTTGTTCGAGGTAGCGGTAAGTGGCGTGCTAGTTCGGATGGAGCAAGGTACGTAATTTCCTGTTTATTATGTAAGTCGAACCTTAGGAGATGCTGAAACCAGGTATCCACACTTGGAAAAGTTATCACTTGCATTAATAAGTGCATCCAGAATTTTAAACCATATTTCCAATGTCACCCTATATGTGTGTTAACTACTTATCCACTTCGAAATGTTTTGCACAAGTCTGAGTTATTGGGCCGATTGGCCAAATGGGCCATCGAGCTCGGTGGGTACGATATTGAATATCAACCCCGAACGGTTATCAAGTCTCAAATTCTAGCAGACTTCATGACCGATTTTACTCCTAACCTCGTACCCGAAGTAGAGAAGGAACTTCTACTAAAGTCAAGTACATCGACGGGTGTATGGACCCTTTTCACAGACGGTGCCTCGAATGTGAAAAAGTTCGATATCGGCATTATTTTAAGACCACCTACGATAGCACTATTCGACAATCTATCAAAACGTCTAGATTAACTAATAATGAGGCCGAGTACGAGGCCATGTTTTCAGGTCTCGAATTAGCCAAAAGCCTGGGAGTAGAGGTCATCGAAGCCAAATGTGACTCTCTGCTGGTGGTGAACCAAGTAAATAAAATCTTCGAGGTTCGAGATGATATGATGCAGAGATATTTAGACAAGTTACAGGTGACGTTGCACCGCTTCAAGGAGTGGACGTTGGATCATAAACCTCGGGAGAAAAACAGTAAGGCCGATGCACTTGCAAATTTGGGTTCATCAGTCGAAGAATATGATGTTGTCCAGGGAACTGTTGTTCAGTTGTCGAGATCTGTGGTCGAGAAAGGTCAGGCTGAGATAAACTCTACAAGTTTGACTTGGGATTGGAGGAACAAATATGTTGAGTATTTAAAGCACGGAAAGCTCCCTTCGGACCCTAAAGAATTGAGAGCCCTACGAGCTAAAGCAGCCCGATTCGCACTGGATGAAAACAAAATATTGTACAGGAGGACCTTCGATGGAACCTTGGCCGTATGCTTAGGAACATGGGACACCGATTAAGTTTTGCGAGAAATCCACGAAGACACTTGTGGGAACCACTCCGGCACTGACTCTTTGATTCAAAAAATTAATAGGGTTGGATATTACTGGGATAGCATGGAGAAATATACTAATAAGTTCGTTCGAAAGTGTGACAAATGCCAAAGGTTTGCACCAATGATCCACCATCCAGGTGAACAACTTCATTCGATCTTATCCCCGTGACCGTTCATGAAAGATGGACATCGTAGGCCCCCCGCCGCGGCACCAGGTAAAGCTAAGTTCGTTTTGTTTATAACTGACTACTTTTCAAAGTGGGTAGAAGCGCATGCCTTCGAGAAAGTAAGAGAAAAAGAAGTCATAGACTTCATATGGGACCACATCGTGTGCCGGTTTTGGATACCCGCTGAAATAGTATGCGAAAATGGGAAGCAATTTATCAGTAGCAAGGTGACAAAGTTCCTCGGGAACATAAAATAAAAAAGATTTTATCAACGCCATATTGTCAAACAATTAGAATGTATCACTACTCAAACGATATTATTGTTGAGGTATGATTTTCTCCTTTTTCCATTTATATACAAAACTAACTCATTGCAGGTGATCGATCGAAGACGATGAAACATCCTTCAACCTGAAGACCTTAGGTTTTAAAGCATGTGTTGCACTCTTTTTTCCTTAGATCAGGTTTTATCCCAAATCGGTTTTTTCCGGCAAAGTTTTTAATGAGGTAACAATTATATGCTATCTAAGGGGAATTCAACAAGTATACAAGGCTTATTTTCAATCAACCACGAATACTGGGGGGCATCACCCTCGGGGGCTAGCATTTTCAAGGAAAATACTTCACGCCTAAGAAGGCCTCGATAGGAAAACCTTGTGATGGGCCAAACAGTCAAAGGAACAATGTCTGTATAGAAAAATAGATTCTCGAAGGCAAAACATGTACATATGTATGAAATATGTAAAGAAGCAACCTTTCTATTAAACACTTTGTGTCTTGAAGAAATTTGTTACTCCATACTTATGATTCTATATGAGAAAATGCTCAAGAGCCGAAACACCAGTACATATCAACAACTCGGGACTATTATCGATAGTCAACACATTCGAACTATGTAAGATCAAACTCGTAAGACCTCAAAGAGGCGCTCCCCTGAATAAAAGGCCGAGGCCATCACACTCGGGGACTAACATTTCGGACAAGTTCGAAATATTATCGGACATACCCAAAAACTTCGGCTATACTAAAGACTACGATCATATAAAAAGGCCACGGCCGAAATAATGCGGCTCGGAGACGTCCGACTTCTGCCATAAACTAAAGGCCTTAAACTATTACGAAAAACCGGTTAAACAAGGCTACCCCCGACAAAACAAGGGCTTCAATAAAATCAGCCTCCGAATAATTTAAAGGCTTCAATAACATCAGCCTTCGAGATGATAAATCATCTCAACACAAATCTGGGTTCCAATCGTCGAACCTTCAAAAAAACCCTATGGGTATAAAATTTTCAGTAAGTCTTTTAGCCGGAAAGGGAATAATTATAGCCGCTTTAAGAGGCCGAACCGGCCCGACTAAAATATCCTAAGGGCCGATGAAAAAGAGCTTAAGGGCCGTTAAAGAAGAAGCCTAAGGGCCGACACACTAAGGGTTCGAGTCCTCATCCGAACCTGAATGGTCAATCACCCCGAGCCCAAATATATATTTTTGACTATGGCTCAAAGATCTGTCATCATTCGACACCTAGGGCGTATATATATCCCAAAGGATCAAATCTTATTCAACCTCGGTAATTACAAAGGGACCACCCGAGATAGAATCTCAAATGCATCGTTCAAAAGATGAAATTAGTGCAAGAAATTGTAAAGGAAAAAAATACTAAGGAAACATTCAAGGAAATTTTCATCTTATATATTCAAAAGATGATATGTACAACAGTTCAACAGAAGAAAAAATACAAAAGAAAAAAGAAGGAAAGTTCCTATCTACACCGAGGGAGCATCCCCCCTTTCGGGGATGCCTCTTCATCGGCTCCTTCTTCATTTTTGGACCCTTCTTGGCCGCCTTCGATATCATCATCATCATCAGAGGAGATGAGAAACCGGGCATCAGCTTCATCCGCCTTTTCTTGGGATATCTCTTTAGAGAGATCGAGGCCCCTAGTATGTACCTCCTCGAGAGTCTCTCTCCGAGATCGGCACATGGCATAGTCGTTGTTTCGCTTTTCCCGAGCAACGACTTCTCTCAGCTTTGTTTTATCAGCTTCGGTGTCCTTCAAATATACGTCAATAGTTTTATCGGCCGTAATTTGAATTCTCCTGGCCTCGGCTCTGGTCTCAACAACTTCGGCTTCGGCCTTGGCAAGATTAGTCTCGAGCTCAGCAATTTTTTCGGCCTGGGCCGAACTGCTCTCTCTGGTGTTGCGAAGTTGAGTATCGATAGCAGTTAGTTTTGTCAATGCATCTTCCTTCGCTGCATCCAGGAGGTCCATCTTTTATTTCCATTGGTTTCACTCAGCACTAACCCGACCAACCTCACCTCGAAGCTGCTCCAGCATCTCCACCTTCTGCTGCAACTGAGACATCGAAGTATTAGCTCCCATATTTGGGAGGGGAAGGCCATACTCTTTCAAAATATTAGTTACCTGCTTCTCCATTTCATCCTCGTATTCTCGAGCCCTGGCCAACTCCGCCCGAAGGATTTTAAGCTCCTTCTCCTTTTGGTCACAAAGGAGCCTCAAAGCCTTCTCCTCGCCCAAGGATTTTCTTTAGCTCGACCTCACATTGGCTCAGCTCGGCCTTAAACTTCGTAAACGCCTACAAAGAAAAGGAGCGATCAATCAAATCAAGGAAGAAAAATTGCAACATTAAGAGAGTTGCAGCATCAAGAATTGAGGCTTACCTTAGAGAATAGACGTTGGGCCTCTTCGAAGGTCGAGGACGCATCGATGAAATCGGCATCATCAACCCCAGTGAAACAACCCTGGAAAGGATCATCCTCACTAGGGCGTTTTATTGGCCTGAGCATCCCATATGGTTTCTTCGGAGTAGGCTGGTATAGAAGATGATTGGCCCATTGTCAAGGCCCCGGGCAGGTCACCAGAGGCGCTTTGTTCGGTCATGGGCATCTCGAAACTTGCTTTCTTTGTAATACTCGTCGGAGTCTATAGAGCAATTGTAACCTTGGGCGATTCAGGAGCTTCGTATTTTTCATCCTTCGAGGTCTCCCCACCTCGGGGTGTGATCTCTGGCTCAGAGGGTTTAGCAGCTTCGGCCGATTTTTTGGTTTGGGTCATCAGAGCCGAATCTTCGACCTCGTCAGCCTCGTCGTCCAAGAACTGGTGGACTGAATCTATGTCCACATGAACGACGTTCTTCTTGCGCCTTCGAGCAGGCACCACTTTATCTTGAGGGTCCTCGGGCTGCGAAGCCCTTTTTCTTTTATTATCCTTTTTTGGCTTGGGGACCGGGGACTCCCTTTTCTCCTTGAGAGGGGCCGGTCTCATCTCGGAAAAAATCACCAATGCCTGCACAAATAAAAACCAAGTGTGAGGAAGGAAGATTCTTCAATGAAGAAGGGAGTATCGAGGATTTTACCATGGTGTTTTGCTTCCCACTTTCCCTTCGACAAGTCACGCCACTTGCGTTTATCATATGAGGAGGTGGCAGCTAGCTTCCGGACCCAGTCCTCGAGATCGGGGACTGCATGGGGTATCCAAGGGACCGCTGCAAATGAAGGGAAAAAAATTATGCAAAGAATAAATGCAGAAAGGTGCTAAGGAAACAGGCTCCACTTATGGCCGAAGTTCCACTTCTCGGGGAACGGCCTTTGTTCCTCGGGGATGACATTTGTGGTCCTCACTTGGATGAACCGGCTCATCCAACCTTGATCCCTATCCTCATCATTGCTGGCGAAGAAGGATTTGGTCGACCGGTGTTAGAGTTTGATTAGTCCTCGGAAGCATTGAGGCCGGTATAAATAATGAGATGAATAAGGGTGAACTCGAGCCCCTCGACCTTGCTGATAAAAAATCGGAGCATTATCACTATTCACCAAAAAATATAGGTGGATTTGACCTAGGGTAACCTGGTATCTTCTGCAAAATTCGATCACAATTGAATCGAGGGGACCCAACGTGAAGGGGTAAGTGTATACACTTAAGAACCCCTCCACGTGGGTCGTAATATCCTCTTCACGAGTGGGTATATGTATCACGACCTCGTCCCCCCAGCCATATTCCTTCCTCACGGCATCGAGATGTTTCTTTGTTATCGAGCATATGTATCTCGAAGTGTGCTCACATCGACGGGGAAAATCGGGCGGATTTTCGACGGTGAAGTCTTTCTTCAAGGTATAGCCGCCGGGAATGATTTTTGTGAAGAGCCGGCGCCTTACCATCGGCCGNTTCCTTGTTTTCGAACATATGTATCTCAAAGCGTGCTCACATCGACCGAGAACATCGGACAGAATTTTGACGGTGAAGTCTTTCTTTAGGGTACAACCGCCGAGAACGATTTCGTGAAGGGTTGGTGCCTTACCACCGGCCACACGGGAGGAAGAAGAGGAGGTTCCCTCTTTTTGAGGAACAACTTTAGAGGTTTTAGCCATTGATTCTGGTAAAAATAGGCGGAAGGAGATAAGATTTGGCGGTTTTTAGTGTTAAGAAAGCGGAAGAACCGGTGGCGGAAGAGGAGAAGAAGAGATGCAAATGAGAGTAAAAATCCTCAATGAGTCAAATGACCAAGTATTTATAGGAAATCGACGACCGTTAGTTGGCACTAGTAGCCGACAAGCGCTGAGCGCATTTAATGTTTTGGTGAAAGCGAACCGATGGGACGTTTCGGTCACTTTAACGCTTGCGTCATGAGGACGATGTCATCATTAGGGACTTCAAAAATTCAAAATTCAAATCGTTTCTTATCACTTAATTCTAAGAAATGCGGGGACTATCTATATACGGTTAAAATCGGGTACGCCCGATTTTAGAGGCTCGAGAGGTTACCCCGAGCCAAAGCTCGAATGGATTAAACAAGTTTGATAGACCGAGCTCGAGACTAGTAACGAAATGCAAGGTTCAAAGGTCAAAACACTTAACACTAGAGGCCGAGTAAAACCCACCTCGGGATAATGCCGTTATAGATTTATAACGGAATGAGCAAGATTCCCTCAATGGCACAAAGTTCAAGGCGTAAATCCCGAAACATATTTATACGAATTCCTACAAGGCGATTAGACAGTTGTACAAATTAGATTCCTCGCCAGAAATAGGAATGTACCTTATTTAGGACTCCCCTATTATATAAAGGGGAGCCCATTCATTTGTAAAAGATCATCCATCATTGGCAAAGAATACACACTCTTACTTTTATTATGCTCATCAGAATTGTTCTTTAGCTTTATAATACTCTCTTTACTTTATTTTATGTTACTGTTCATCTGAATCTATCTCGAGGTCATCTTGGCTCGAGGTCGAGGTCTGTTGATACGTTGGTTTAATCTATCTTGCTCACTTAACTCATATATTTATCTTATTGTTCTTAAATTAGTATTGGACTAAATCGCATATCTTTAAGACCTTATTATACATTTAATTATTACTCGAAATTTAGGGTAAACAAACCCCATATCATGTTTTAGATATTGTAGTTCTGGAATTCTGAGGTAAACAAAGTTAAAGCTTAAATATCACCTCTTATTTTGAGCATTTCAATGATTGGTAACTCTTCCAACAAGCAATGTGAGAAGGGGCCTCCTTTCTTTGTGCTAATTGGATGTCATGACTGCCCGTCCTTATCGTGCGTCCAGGAAGTGCAAATAAAAAAAATTCTTGATTCAAGTATTTGGAAAGTCCACTTACAAGGAATACATAAAAGTGAAATCTACTCGAGCCCTAATTAACAAACAGTTGTCACAACTGAAATACCATTCGTGGGACTACTATTACGGCTGCTTTCACAGACACGACCAAACGAGACCTAAGTTTTGGGAAAGTTGATGTCAACAATTCCTAGTCTGTTAATTGATGACGTCAATTTCCTCCCCACATAAACATAAGTTTCCTGTACTTTCATTAGCTTTTACTACCTCAAGACAATCGTGTTCGTATGTTTCCGCCAAGGTGAAAATAAGATCGTCATGTTTCTGTTATGAAATATATATACGGTGCGAGTGCGACTATAATTTACTTGTAAAATGATTCATAGACAATGAATTTGCGAGTGAAAATGAAATGAGGAATGCAAAAAGAGGAAGGGGAAACACAAAGGTTATGGTCTGAGAAAAAGCAACATTGACAACAGGTCCAACAATTGCATTCACGTGACAACATGTTCTAAATTACTGCTAGCTAGTACTCTCTCTGCATTTCCCCTTCTCCATTATTCAGGACCCCTATAAATTTTTCAATTGTCCTTTTAGTCCCTTCACCCACCCACCTTCCCTACCAGTTTCTCTATCTTCCAACTCTCTAACTTTTATTTGGTGGGCTGGTTTTGTTGGTTTCAGCTCAAACACAAGCTCAGATGTCCTAATGTTGCACTCCGCTGTCAAACATGTCATGAGATCAACTTGATTATTCTATTATTTGGCACTTCTAGCCTAACACCACTCAATTTCTGGACGATGTTGACAACTAGTGAAGAGCCACTACGTAAATATCCTTCGTCAAAAGATTACTATACAATATTAAATCTTAAACAGCTTTAATAAAATTTATGACTTCCCCACTGTAGGCAACTTCTCCAAACTCTTGAAGGATCAATATAAGTAATCTGTCTGTGGCATATCATCACAGACGTGACTTCTTTGAACTTGATAAAAGAGAAAGAAAATAATTTTGTCTTACAAGTCAATGATGAAACTCAATATTGAGAACTCCGTATGTAAAATTGAGATTTTTAGGTAAATTTCCTAAGAATAGTAGTAGTATTAAGCCATAGATATTTTTTTGTGTGTGTGAGAGAATATGACGCCTAATGTATATGATGGCAATATTGTCTTTGTCCGCTCATGGATGTGATGCCACTTGACACTCCGTTATTGGTAAAGTATTGTGATGACCCAAAAGGTCATCTTGCATTTTAGAATCCAATCCGGTATTCCAAGGTCTTTAAAATCTCATTTTATTTTTTCTCGATTTGTGTGTGCAGTCCGGACGCGTTTTCAGAAAGCCTTTATGTGCAAATTTGACAAAAAATAATAGTTTTCGGAATTTAAAAGTGATTTTTAGTTGACTTTGATCAACGTTTTGAGTAAACGGGCCCCTGACCCGTGTTCTGACGGTCCCGAGGGGTCCGTAATAAAATATAGGACCTGGGCGTGTGTCCGGAATCAAATTCTAAGGTCCCTAGCTCGAGAAATGAATTTTTTATAAAAATTATAAGACTGTAATTCTAAGGATTTAAAGAAATTGATTAGTATTTTATCTCAATGGATCGGCCCCGCATTTTAGTTCCGCAGCCCGATACAGGTTTGATATAATAATTAAGTCATGTATGTGAAATTTGGTAAAAATCGGAATTGATTTGACATGATTCGGACCTTTGGTTGAGAAAGTAGAAGCTTTGAAACTTTCTTGAAAATTTCATGTAATTTGGTACTAAATTCGTAGTTCTAGGTATTATTTTGGCGATTTGATCGCACGAGCAACTTCGTATGATGTTTCAAAACTTGCGTGCATGTTTGGTTTAGAGCCCTGAGGGTTCGGGTGAGTTTCGGATGGGTTGCGGGGTGTTTTGAACTTAGAAATTTTGCTGGTGTAACTGAACCTGTTGAAGGCCTCTAATCTCGCATTATCAGGCATCGCAATTGCGAACACTGCAGGTTCCGCATTTGCGAGGCTTTCATCGCAATTGCGATTAGAAGGCTGGGCCAGCAGTTCTCGCATTTGCGAGTTTACCTTCGCAATTGCGAAGGGAGTCAGGGAGGGCTAGTGATAGAAAATGCGATCAGTGTGGCGCATTTGCGGAGGATCATGTTCGCAATTGCGATCATTCCTTCGCAATTGCGAAGGCAGCAGAGGTGTGAAGGTTCTCGCATTTGCGATGGTACCTTCGCATTTGCGATAGATCAGGCCGCAAATGCGACATCTACAACTGTGTAAAAGGGACTTAGACGGGATCTTTCATTCATTCTCCCATTTTTCGAAACTTAAACCTCAAGAGGCGATTTTCCAAAGGCCAATTCTTCCCCAAATCATAGGTAAATGAATTCTAACTCACTTCTTTTAACAAGATTTCAATCTAGAATCTAGAATTTTCATGGTGGAATTAGTGATTTTTGGGTAGAAATTAGGGATTTTGAAATTTGGGGATTTAGACCTCAAATTGAGGTCGGATTCCAAAACCAATTATATATTCGAGCTCGGAGGTGAATGTGCAAACGGGTTTTGGTCCGAATTTCGGGTTTGGACCAAGCGGGCTCGGATGTTGACTTTTATTGACTTTTTCAAATATGAACTAAATTGAACCGTAGTTATCGTGGATGATTCCTAAGGCTTATTTTGGATCATTTGGTTGGAAATTTTCTAGATATTGTAGCTCGAATGCTAAATTGAAAGGCAAGGCTATGATTGTTAAGTGATATTTGGAGCGAGGTAAGTGTTTGGTCACTTTGAATCGATGGATTAGGGATCCCCGACTTAATTGCTATGGTGAAAATTCATGTGTGTGGCGTATAGGTGAGGTGACGAGTACCTATTCGTCGCCAAATTATCTGTTTAACTTGTTCCCTTCCCCGCTCCTAATGTTTTGTCTTCCTGTCTTAATTGCTACATGCTTATTAGTTGCTTCCATGTCTAAATGCTTTTCGCTAGATGTTTTTTCTTTATTTAAGGTATTACTTATTCCATAGTTTTGTTGTATTACATTATCATATGAAGTTGGTTCATCGGTGTTTCATGGTAAATTTTGGTTGGTCTCGCTGTGTAGTATTAATTGAGTGAAGTTTCATAATTGTATAGTTTTCTGTTTGCTTTGGTTTGAGGCTTAAACATAGTTAAAGGTTTTGAGCTAAATTGTGAATTCCTATTCTTATTGTGTGACCAGTACTGATTGTCTGGAGGAATCGGGTTGCACGCCGCAACAGGAGGAATAAGGGAGGATTTATGAGGAGGAATAAGGGTGAATGTGAATATTCGGTGGGATCGGGTTGCACGCCGCAACGCGAGGAATAAGGGTGGAATGAAACGAAGTAATAAGGGTGAATTTTCATGTTGATACTGATAGTCTTTGATATGGTGGGATCGGGATACGCGCCGCATCAATATATGTGTTTACTTATTATTCTTGACTGTGTAGATTATTCGTTGGTTTCATATTTCCTTTATGGATTGGTTGTAGCTGGATACGGATGAGATACTGAGATTAAGTATTTATTTATTCCGACATTTTACAGCTTAAAATTTCTGTCCTCCTTTTTCTGTCTTATTATTTATGGTTCATAGTATTCATATATATACATTGTGAGTGTCCCGCCAATGCCTCGTCACACCTTCGTCGAGGTTAGGCTCAGCACTTACCAGTACATGGGGTCGGTTGTATTGATACTGCACTCTGCACCTTCCGTGCAGATTTTGGAGCTGGTAGTGGCTGATGGAGAGGCTGGTTGCAGGCATTTCATCAAGGAGACCCAAGGTAGTTCTGCTGGCGTCCATACGACCTGGCGTCCCCTTCTCTATTTCTGCATTTATGTTATATTTTGTTTCACAGATGTAATTTCTTTCAGACCAATATTTGTAGTAATTCATAGTATGTTTGTGGATTGTGACACCAGTTTCTTGGTGGTAGTAGTAATAGTTCTGGCAATAGTTCATAAGTAAAGCAGTATTTATTTGTTTCCGCAGTTATAATTACTTGTCTTAACTTATTTACTTGTACTTAATGAATTTTAAAGGAAAATGGTTAATGAATCTCTAACATTGGCTTGCCTAGCGAGTTTGATGTTGAGCGCCATCACGCTCCCGTTGGTGGGAATTTTTGGGTCGTGACAAGGTGGTATCAGATCACTAGGTTGTGTAGGTCTCACAATTCACGGACTAGCATATTAGAGTCTGGGGGATCGGTACGGAGACGTCTGTACTTATCTCCCAGAGGCTATGAAGTCTAGGAAGAAATCTCACTTTTATTCAACTCTGTCGTGCGATTTGTTTATCTGATACTGATTTAACTCTCCTATTCTTATTCTCTCGCAGATGGAGAGGACACGTACCACTTCTTACGTTGATTAGCAGCCCAAGCCTCTAGCAGCATCTCCTACGAGGGGCAGAGGTCAGCCTAGAGCCCGAGCAGCAGCCCCAGCCGTGGAGCCTCAGGTAGAGTTCGATGAGGAGGCTCCAGCTCAGGCTATTCCTGCTGGACCAGCTCAGGTCCCCGAAGGGTTTATTGCCACCCCAGTGCTCCAGGATGCTTTGGTCCGATTAGTGGGCCTTATGGAGAGTGTGGCCTAGACTGGCGCATTCCCCATGGCACCAGCGGTATCTCAGGCTGGAGGAGGAGCCCAGACTCCTGCTACCCATACTCCGGAGCGATTGGCTCGCTAGTTCCAGACCCTAGCAGCTTATCCAGTCGGGGTAGTTCAACCGGTTGCTGCGGCACAGCCCGGTGATGGGGCAACTATGTCTTCCGAGGCTTTGTGGAGATTGGACAGGTTTACTAAGCTCTTTCCAGTTCATTTCAGTGGTGCTACTTCAGAGGATCCCTAGGAGTATCCCGATAGTTGTCATGAGGTTCTTCGGAACATGGGTATATTGGAGACCAATGGGGTCGATTTTGTTGCCTTTCAGATGACTGGTTCCGCCAAGAAATGGTGGAGGGATTATTTATTGACTAGACCGGTTGGGTCGCCTGCTCTTACTTGGGATAACTTCTCACATCTCTTCTTAGAAAAGTTTCTACCTATCACTACGAGAGAGGAGTGCCGCCATCAGGTCGAGCGTCTTCAGCAGGGTAGCATGACTGTCACCCAGTATGAGACTCATTTTGTGGATTTGGCTCGTGTTTATTGTTCGTGGTGCAGAGTCTTGAGACCCCTGTAGACCTTTTGCTTCCTTATATGGTTGATTTTGATGTTATATTGGGCATGGATTGGCTGTCTCCTTATCACGTTATCTTGGACTGTCATGCCAAGACACTGACCTTAGCCTTGCCGGGGTTGCTCGATTAGAGTGGAGAGGGACTCTTGGACATTCTTCCAGCAGGGTTGTTTCTCATATGAAGGCTCAGCGTATGGTCTAGAAGGGGTGTTTGGCCTATTTGGCTTATGTCCGTGATTCTAGTGTTGAGGTTCCTTCCATGGATTCTGCGCCTGTTGTTTGTGAGTTTCCAGAGGTATTTTCTGCAGACCTGCTGAGGATGCCACCCGACAGGGATATTGACTTTTGCATTGATTTGGCTCCGGGCACTCAGCCCAATTCTATTCCTCTATACCGAACGGCCCCTCTAGAGTTGAAGGAGCAGTTGCAGGACTTGCTCGATAAGGGATTTATTAGACCCAGTGTCTCGCCCTGGGGTGCACCGGTTCTGTTTGTGAAGAAGAAGGATGGGTCAATGAGGATGTGTATAGATTATCGGCAGTTGAACAAAGTCACCATCAATAAAAGTATCCATTGTCGAGGATTGATGATTTGTTTGATCAGCTTCAGGGTGCCAAGGTGTTTTCTAAGATTGACTTGAGATCTGGCTACCATCAGTTGAGGATTAGAGCATCCGACGTCCCTAAGACAGCCTTTTGGACGCGGTATGGACACTATGAGTTTCTGGTGATGTTTTTTGGGTTGACTAATGCCCCAACAACATTTGTGGACTTGATGAACCGAGTGTTCAAGCCTAATCTGGATTCCTTTGTGATTGTGTTTATTGATGACATTTTGATATACTCCCGCAGTCGGGAGGAGCATGAGCAGCACCTCAGGATAGTGCTCAAGACTTTTAGGGACAGTCAGTTGTATGCTAAATTTTTGAAGTGCGAGTTTTGGTTGGATTCGGTCGCTTTCTTGGGTCACGTTGTATCAGCAGAGGGTATTCAGGTAAATCCTAAGAAGATTGAGGAGGTCAAAAATTGGCCTAGACCCCCTTCAGCTACGGAGATCAGGAGCTTCTTGGGTTTGGCGGGTTATTACCGTCAGTTTGTGGAGGGGTTTTCGTCTATAGTAGCCCCGATGACCAGGTTGACCCAGAAGGGTGCCCCCATTCAGATGATCGGACGAGTGTGTGGCGAACTTTCAGAATCTCAAGACAGCTTTGACTACAACATCAATATTGGTATTACCATTAGTTTAAGATCTTATACAGTATATTGTGATGCATCCCATGTTGGGCTCGGGGAAATATTGATGCAGGAGGTTAAGGTGATTGCATATTTGGAGGCATTATCTTTATGGTGTGTCATGTGAGGTTTTCACGGATCATCACAACCTTCAGTATTTGTTCAAGCAAAAGGATCTCAATTTGAAGCAGATGATATGGTTGGAGCTATTGAAAGACTATGACATCACCATATTGTATCATCCGGGAAAGGCCAACATGGTGGCCGACGCAATGAGTAGGAAGGCAGTACGTATGGGCAGCCTTGCGTT
This sequence comes from Nicotiana knightiana, assembly GCA_005239525.1. NCBI lineage: Eukaryota > Viridiplantae > Streptophyta > Magnoliopsida > Solanales > Solanaceae > Nicotiana > Nicotiana knightiana. The sequence continues at coordinate 183,782 of ML387998.1, read as the reverse complement.
CATTCCAGTCAGTGAGAGGTTGTTAGCTTCAAATATTCAGACTTTGGCCAATCAGTTTGTGAGGTTGGATATTTCAGAGCCTAGCCGTGTTCTAGCTTGCACAGTTGCTCGGTCTTCCTTGTTTGAGCGTATCAGAGAGCGACAATATGATGACCCCCACTTTATGGTCCTTAGAGACATCGTTCGACACGGTGGTGACAAGCAGGTTTTCGTTGGAGATGATGGAGTTTTGAGGATGCAGAGTCGTGTATGTGTGCCTAATGTTGATGGGCTTTGTGAGCTGATCCTTGAGGAGGCTCACAGTTCCCAGTATTCTATTCACCCGGGTGCTGCCAAGATCTACCAGGACCTTCGGCAGCATTATTGGTGGAGAAGGATGAAAAATGATATAGTTGCTTATGTAGCTCGGTGCCTGGATTGTCAGCATGTGAAGTACGAGCACCAGAGACCCGGTGGTTTGCTTCAGTAGATAGAGATTCCTGAGTGGAAGTGGGAGCGTATCACTATGGACTTTGTTGTTGGACTCCCATGAACTTAGAAAAAGTTTGACGCCGTGTGGGTTATTATGGATAGGCTGAGCAAGTCAGTGCACTTCATTCCTATGGAAGTTACCTATTCCTCGAAGCGGTTAGCAGAGATTTATATTCGAGAGATCGTTTGTCTTCACGGTGTGCACGTGTCTATCATTTCTGATTGAGGTACGCAGTTTACCTCGCACTTATGGAGGGAAGTACAACGTGAGTTGGGTATGCGGGTTGAGTTGAGCATAAAATTTCATCCTCGTACGGATGGGAAGTCCGGGCGTACCATTCATATCCTGGAGGATATGCTCCACGCTTATGTTATAGACTTCGGAGGATCGTGGGATCAGTTTTTTCCCCTCGTAGAGTTCGCCTAAAATAATAGCTACCAGTCGAGCATTCAGATGGCTCCCTATGAGGCGTTATATGGTAGACGGTGCAGGTCGCCAGTTGGATGGTTTGAGCCAGGAGAGGCTAGATTATTGGGTGCAGATCTAGTGCAGGAGGCCTTAGACAAGGTCAAGATTATACAGGATCGACTTCGGACAACTCAGTCCAGGAAAAAAGGGTTATGCCGACAGCATAGTTCATGATGTGGCGTTCATGGTCGGGGAGAGGGTGTTGCTTCGGGTGTCGCCCATGAAGGGTGTCATGAGATTTGGTAAGAAGGGAAAATTGAGTCCTAGATATATCACACCTATTGATATTCTCGATAGAGTGGGGAGGTGGCTTATAGACTTGCGTTGCCTCCAGGGTTATCCTCATTCCATCCAATGTTCCATGTGTCCATGCTCCGGAAGTATCATGGTGACCCGTCCCACGTGTTAGATTTCAGCTCTGTCTAGTTGAACAATGATTTGACTTATAAAAAAGAGTCGGTAGCCATTCTAGATCGGCAGGTTCGTCAGTTGAGGTCGAAGAGTTACCCTTCGGTTCGAGTGCAGTAGAGGGGTCAGCCTGTTGAGGAAGCTACTTGGGAGTCTGAGTCGGACATGCGGAATAGATATCCCCACTTGTTTGCCAGCTCAGTTACTTTTCTATGTCCGTTCGAGGACGAACGTTTGTTTTAGAGGTGGAGAATATGATGACCCAAAAGGTCATCCTGCTCTTTAGAAACCAATTCGGTGTTCTGAGGCCTTCAAAACCTCATTTTATCTCTCCTCGATTTGTGTGCAAAGTCCAGACGCGTTTTTGGAAAGCCTTTATGTGGAAATTTGAGAAAAAATAATAGTTTTCGGAATTTAAAAGTGATTTTTAGGACTTTGGTAAACGTTTTGAGTAAACTGACATGGACTTGTATTCCGACGGTCCCGAGGGGTCCGTAATAAAATATGGGACCCAGGCGTTTGCTCGGAATCGAATTCCGAGGTCACTAGCTCGAGAAATGAATTTTTCATAAAAATTGTAAGACTGAAATTCTAAGGATTTAAAGAAATTGATTCGTGTTTGATCTCATTGGTATCGGGCTCGTATTTTGGTTTCGGATCCCGGCACATGTTAGATATAATAATTAAGTCATGTTTGTGAAATTTGGTAAAAATCGGAGTTGATTTGACGTGATTCGGACCTTTGGTTGAGAAAGTAGAAGCTTTGAAACATTCTTGAAAATTTCATGCAATTTGGTACTAAATAGTTCTAGGTGTTATTTTGGCGATTTGATCGCACTAGAAAGTTCGTATGATATTTTAAGACTTGTGTGCATGTTTGGTTTAGAGCCTCGAGGGCTCGGGTGAGTTTCAGATAGGCTACAGGGTGTTTTGAACTTAGAAATTTTGCTGGTGTAACTGAACCTGTTGCAGGCCTTGCGAGATCAGGCATCGCAATTGCGAACACTGCAGGTTCCGCATTTGCAAGGCTTTCATCAGAATTGTGATTATAAGGCTGGGTCAGCAGTTCTTGCAGTTGCGAGTATACCTTCGCCATTGCGAAGGGAGTCGGGGAGGGATAGTGATCGCAAATGCGATCAGTGTGTCGCATTTGCGGAGGATCATGTTCGCAATTGCGAAGGCAACAGAAGTGTGAGGGTTCTCGCATTTGCGATAGTACCTTCGCATTTGCGAGCTTAGCAATTGCGAAGCTCAAGTCGCAAATGAGACATCTGCTTCTATGTAAAAGGGACTTAGACGGGATTTTTTATTCATTCTCCCATTTTTCAAAACCTAAACCTCAAGAGGCGATTTTCCAAAGGCCAAATCTTCCCCAAATTGTCACGACCCATTTTCTAAACAAGTCGGGACCGGCACCCGATCACTAAACATGTCCGAGCGAACCATCTGCGCTTATCAAATCTATTATAACTTTAAACTTTATATGCAATAAGGCAATACTATAACCAAATACTTTTAATTAATTTAAATATCTAAAAATAAACCAACTCCAAAATTTTATTCGTAGAAAACAACGAAATACTACTAAGTTATTATTAAAAACATCTGAATTTTAACCCACTGACTGTGTCTATGAAGCCTCTACTAATAAACTGACGCACTGCTAAGGACATGAGATTTCCTGGCCAGTTTGCTAAGTAAATAAAGAAATAGCTATGTAAAGATGACTCTAAGGAATACTCCACAAACAAAAGCAGAGCTCACCAATAGCACTGGAAGGGAGGGAAGTCCTAAACCGTAATATGTTCGCCTGCAAAACCGGTTCCTACGTTGTACCGCAGACCAACGTAGGTTCCCAAAAGAGAACGTCAGTACCATCCATTGTACTCAGTGAGTCTCAATGACAGGGACGAAACTTTAATAACATATACATTACGAGCAAAGGTTCTAAATGCATGTAAAACATAAAGCTTATAAGAATCTAAAATAATTGTATAATAGAAGTTTACGAATATTCTAAAAGAAATTTTTTTCTTTTTCTTTAAAAAAAATATACTACACGTTATACTTTGGGAGTTCCAACTATCCTGACCTATTTCTGCCTTAGTCACCGTGTGATAGGCACTGGTTCGATCCCAACATGATCGAATAGGCCCAATCCACGAGGTGCCACTAGTTTCATGGTTCTCAGCGCTCATGTATCATACCTTAGCATGGCTAAGTAAATTCTCAGCAACGAGCCCCTTGGCTCGTGTGCTCCCTACTTTGGAACAAGTAGTTTCAGGAAGTCAACGCCTTGGTCAGGACCCTCGGCCTGGACGATGAGCCCTTCTCAGAAAAAAAGGATACTCCCAAAAATCTTTTCTTTCTAAAACTTCTTCTTGTGACTTTTCAAGTCTAAATCTTTCAAACATATTTATTCTAGAGTGCTTAAATGTAAGGTATGGAATAAGAATGAAATAAATATTCAAAATTTATTTCTAAATATTCTTGCTTTTGCATGAATTTTCAACATGAAAATGACATATATTAATAACACAAAAATCTGAATTTATGCATATGTATTAAAATAAATCATCTAACTTTAACTAAAATAATTCTAAGCTAATAGGAACTCATTCACTTCAATTAAGTACATATTCACTCTTTTAGCCAATTCATCAAACACCTCGTATGCACACTTTTATGAGTTAAACCACTTTGGTAAAGGGTTATATCAACTCACCTCAAAACTTCTCGAGCCAATACATAAGCCCCAATCTAATTAACACCAGTCAAATAATCGATTCTACAACAACCAGTGCATTTTAATCAATTTTAAAGTTTCACACTTAAACATGCAATTTATTGTTGATATAGAGAAAGAAGTGAATTAACTATCCAATTCTTATACTGCAGGATAATTGACAATAAGGAATTTTATATACCTGAGTTCAAGAATTAATAATTTGTAAAGAATCCCAGATTTTCTGTTGACTGCGTGATTGTTCGCTGCCTCTGTTTCGAATATTCCAGCGTTTTCTCTTTAGTTCTGTTCCTAAACTTTTGTGATTTTGGTTTGTTGACTTTCACCAAGGCTTTATGCCTTTTGGTCGCTGGAACAGATGGTACTATATGGGCTTTTAGCCGAATTTCTTGAAGACTTATTTGTTTTTCTTTTCTTTTACAAGAATTTATTGATACTCACTTTTAATAGTTAATAATACTCATTCTTAGTAATTTAGTAACATTAAAAATATTAATATTCCCTAATTGTATATCCAATTATTTAAGTGTGTGTATATATATATATTTCACTATAGGCAAGAATAATAATAATTTAATTCTATAATTAGCGTGTGTAGAAATTTTTATAAATTTGTGGAGTATTACACAAATCATAGGTAAATGAAATCTAACTCACTTCTTTCAATCTTTCACTTCTTTTAACAAGATTTCAACCTAGAATCTAGGATTTTCATGGTGGAATTAAGTGTTTTTGGGTAGAAATTAGGGATTTTGAAATTTAGGGATTTAGACCTCAAAGTGGGATCGGATTCCAAAACCAATTGTATATTCGGGCTCGGGGGTGAATGGATAAAAGGGTTTTGGTCTGAATTTTGGGTTTGGACCAAGCTGGCCCGGGTGTTGACTTTTGTTAACTTTTCAAATATGAATTAAATTGAACCGTAGTTATCCTGGATGATTCCTAAGGCTTATTTTGGATCATTTGGTTGGAAATTTGCTAGATATTGTGGGCTCGGAGGCTACATTGAAAGGCAAGGCTGTGATGGAGCGTTAAATGATATTTGGAGCGAGGTAAGTGTTTGGTCTAACTTTGACTCGAGGGATTAGGGATCCCCGACTTAATTGCTATGTGAAAATTCATGTGTATGACGTATAGGTGAGGTAACTAGTACCTATGCGTCGCCAAATTATCTGTTTAACCTTTTCCCTTCCCCGTTCCTAATGTTTTGTCTTCCTGTCTTAATTGCTACATGCTTATTAGTTGTTTCCATGTCTAATTGCTTCTCGCTAGATGTTTTTTCTTTATTTAAGGTATTACTTATTCCATAGTTTTGTTGTATTACATTATCATATGAAGTTGGTTCATCGGTGTTTCATGGTAAATTTTGGTTGGTCTCGCTGTGTAGTATTAATTGAGTGAAGTTTCATAATTGTATAGTTTTCTGTTTGCTTTGGTTTGAGGCTTAAACATAGTTAAAGGTTTTGAGCTAAATTGTGAATTCCTATTCTTATTGTGTGACCAGTACTGATTGTCTGGCGGAATCGGGTTGCACGCTACAACAAGAGGAATAAGGGAGGATTTATGAGGAGGAATAAGGGTGAATGTGAATATTCGGTGGGATCGGGTTGCACGCCGCAACAAGATGAATAAGGGCGGAATGAAACGGAGTAATAAGGGTGAATTTTCATGTTGAAATTGATATGGTGGGATCGGGTTGCACGCCGCAATATATATATACTATTTACCTTTAATAAAATTATACGGAGGAATAAGAGAGAATTGATGGGATCGGGATGCATGCCGCATCAATATATGTGTTTACTTATTATTCTTGACTGTGTAAATTATTCGTTGGTTCCATATTTCGTTTAAGGATTGGTTGTAGCTGGATACAGATGAGATACTGAGATTAAGTATTTATTTATTCCTGCATTTTACAACTTAAAATTTCCGTCCTCCTTTTTCGTCTTATTATTTATGGTTCATAGTATGCATATATATACATTGTGAGTATCCCGCCATAGCCTCGTCACACCTTCGTCGAGGTTAGGCTCGACACTTACCAGTACATGGGGTCAGTTGTACTGATACTGCATTCTGCACCTTCCGTGCAGATTTTGGAGCTGGTAGTGGCTGATCGAGAGGTTGGTTGCAGGCAGTTCATCTAGGAGACCCAAGGTAGTTCTGCTGGCGTCAGTAAGCTCTGGTGTCCCCTTCTCCATTTCTACGTTTCTGTTATCTTTCGTTTCAAACAGATGTAATTTCTTTCATACCAATATTTGTAGTAATTCATAGTATGTTCGTGGATTGTGACACCAGTTTCTTGGTGGTAGTAGTAATAGTTCTGGCAATAATTCATATAAGCAGTATTTATTTATTTCCGCAGTTATGATCACTTGTCTTAAATTTTTTACTTGTATTTAATGAATTTTAAAGGAAAATGGTTACATCACAGTCTCGTTGGTGAGAATATCCGGGTCGTGACAAGTATATATCCTATGAAATTGCTACTAATAAATTTCGTGACAGACGATCAACTAAAAACCAATATGTAAATTCAAACCTATCGGTGTAAGAAATAATTTGTATAATAAGAACTTTATTCCTGCTTTTTTCAGTAAAAAAGACTGTCATCAGCAAGCACTATATCTCAAGCAGTCTCCTTTTTTGAATCTCTGCACTTAATTAAGAAGCACTACCTGGTCAACTAAAGGAGACAGTACAAGAAAAGTCCAAATATGCATACTTTGACAGTTTGACTCCTTCAGAAGTTGAAATATAAAGTTTTACAAAGTCAAACTTATAGAGCAATTCTTCTTTAATCAGAAAAAACTACTTAGTTAATTATATAAGAAATTAAAGAAAAACCCCTTTGCTTATTTGTTTCTAGTAACACAGCAGTGGGAACAAAGAAAAAGAATTACACTAGTTGGAATGAATCGAGTAATAGATGCCGTCTACAACTAGCGATGGAGCTAATAATAAATGCTTTCCATACATTTATCAAACAAGAGTTGACAGTTTAACATACTACGACATCGGGTAATTGATTGACACAGACTGGCTGCTATAACATGTCATTGTTCCTTCTCTGCTACATTTCTTTTTCCTTTTTTATTTTTTTTTAATTTCCCCCCTATTTCAGAAGTAACATATCACTCTTGAACTGCATGCTTCGTTCCATTTTATGTGGTATTTTTTAATTTTTAGTACGTCTAAAAAATACATATTTTTATATCTTGAAAGAAGTTAACTTTCTTCTTAGTTTATCCTTAATTACATGAGCTTTTATAGTCACAGAATTATCATGCTAAATTCCATTTCGGTTTTAGGAGTTGAGGAGGCCCAGTATTTCACCATATATATCGATGTATTTCATGTTAATATGATTTAGCAGCTGCAAATTTGGACCCTGATCCTTACGTCAACAAAAGGAAATCTTTTCGGACTTCAACTTCCAATATATATAGTCGATTTATATGGTCGTTTTAATCAAATAAACACCACGTATAGCACATAATTAGGGTTTTAGGCTAAACAGTACAACCAGAAATGATAACTAAATGAGAAATGAAGTAATATATAGGATAGGGACATGGAGCCATACCTCCTTACCTTTTGTTGAGACATTAGCAATCTATATATTTTGCATAGATCTAAATCTAAAGGAGAAACATGCCGTTTTGTCTAATCTAGCAAGGTTTCTCTCGAGATGTTAATTTGGGAGTCATCAAAATTGACCAAAACGGAGGTGATTGTAAAATGTAAATCTTGTGCATAAATAACCAATGCGTCTGCAAGTTTATTAACTCCCATGCTGCAATGCTATAGCCTTTAGATCGATGTGCCCTTGATTTGCTTATGGTGTAAATTATAATTAATAGAAAATATGTAATATGTACGAGCAGTGGCGGAGCAAGGGCTGAAAAATTACACTATTTTACTAGATTATTTTATTTTATTTTATGTATATTTACTATATGTTGACTCCCTTTGACATTTCGACGTATCTAATTATTAATATTTTAACACTCATTGATGAAAATTCTGGATTGTACCAGCTCCACAATCTATTGCTTCAACATATTATAGTAGTTTTCTACAGTAGTTGTGCATGAGGAAGTTATAGATTTTGCTTCCCATTTGAATTTGACACTCTAATTAAATCTGCCTTGGAAGGTCTGTAATTATTGACGACTACATGAAAGTAGAGAATCTAGACGAATTTGACACTCTAATTAAATTGCTTGTTAAAAAGTAAATTAATGGTTAATCACTAAGATGTAAATTAAGTTTGAGACTATACAAATAGTATTAGTTTAATTATTAAATTGCTCGAATGAAGAAAATATTTTTCATTTGATAAATAAAATAAGTCATGTCTTTTAAGGTTAGATCATAACTAAGTACATAAAGGTAGGTCAGTTTTATTGGGACATACGTAGTACCTTATTGCTAACATTGACTTGTAGCAGAAATTAAAGATTCAGAGTAAAAGTGAGATGAAACATGCACAAATTATGATCATGATAACTTCAGACTAAATTATAGTTATTTCCTAACAAATGCTTTTAGTAATCTATTGGAGTATATATTATAGTAATATTATAATATATAGAGGGGCCGGTTGGATGACTGACACAAGGTGTATTGATGTCAAAGGGCGTTACCTATAGGCTAGGCATTTGTTAAACAAGCATTTGAAAGGTGCACCAATCCCATAGCTGCCAGTCTTGCAGTCATATATATATATACCATTCCTCATTCTATACACCCACTCGAAAAGGTGTATATATGTCTACAATAAAATATAAAGCACCATCCACCCCCATCATTCCTTCTCTTTATCTTTTCTATTTTTCTTTTGATCACACACACCCTTTTACCCTTCTTGTTTCTTGTTCCTTCCCTTCACTTTTGCTTGTCACGTTTTATTTTTTTGATTCATTTTCTAAGCTAAATTGTACTTATATTTTTTAATTCGAAAATTATATAAAAAAATATTATAATTTATAATTTTTCTCAAATTAATATGGTGAAAAAAATACATGTTAAATCGTTTGTCAAAGTTTATTTAGTTTGACCATAAAAAAGCAAAGCATGACAAGTAAAGTGAACAGAGAGTATTTTCTTTTTTTTCTATTAGGAAACTAGGACCAATGATAAAATTGAAACGAGGAAGCTACTTCTAGACAAGTTTGCGTTCATCGGTCGTTGTATATAACTAAAATCTATAATGTTCAGTACAACTTAAGGTGAGGAGTAGGAGTTGATTCCTTTACTGCTGTGAGAAAAAATAAATAATTACTGATAGTAAGAGCAACTATGGTACTTTGTACTTCATTTTTCTAATTTACGTTCCTTTCTATTTTGTTTCGAAAAAATATTATCTTTATTTCGAAAGCCTTCATTCGTTGTTTAAGCTATATAATTAGTCAAATGGTACCACATAAAAAAACACTAGTATATATTGAAAATATGTGTCAAAAATATTCTTAAATTTTATATCTAATTGTCAAACACTTTCACCTATGAAGTAGTGCAATGATCATTATTATTCTAAAATTCGAAATCATCCGCTATTTTTAGGGTAGGGGGAGAAGAGATGGTCGAGCCTAGGCGTAGGATAATTAGGGCTGAAGAGAAATAGCATAAGGTGAAAGGGAGGGAAAATAATTGGAGGAAGGCAAAGGTTCAGAACAAAGGCAAAGAGCCAAAGGCGAAAGGAAATGATTACATGAATGAAGAAAAGGACCCACTCCACCTTTGATAAATCTTCCCCTTTCCAAGTCTCTCAATTTTATTGACTTGGGTATGGGCCCCACCTATGGCCACCATTGTCTTTATGGATTGAATGATAAAAAAGAGCACCTCACGTGGAGTCTGAACCAAAGGCTCTGTCCAACCACAATAAAAAAGTATTTCCTGAAAAGAGAAAAAAAAGAAAATCAAACTCAAAATCAGTAGTAATTCTTTTTCTTTTGCGACACATTTCAATCAAGATTTGTCAAAAAGACAATTAAAAAAGGAGCCTCCAACAAAAGCAAATAATTTCTTTTTTTCGCTGTTTAAAGCTCACCCCTTATAATTCCCACTCATTATCGTTGATGCTTAAAGCGTTCCCTCTCTTCTCTTATCCTCTATATCTCTCCCCCTTAGCCCAATCAACACATGCTACACATCGAATGCCAAAAGAAAATCCCATATATACAACAACCTATAGATGGGAAAGAGACATATATTCATCCCAGCTAATACAAATTAAAGGGGGGAAAAAGATAAAAGGGAACATTTTGTTTCATTTCATTCATTCTAGTGAGAGAGAGAAAGAAACATTACCAGACCCACAAAGAATTAAATATAGTGTCTGTCACTATTTTCTCATCAAAAGAACTTGGCCTAGAGAGAAAAAGTAGAAGAGAAAGAGAAAGATAAAGGTTTTCTAGAGCAAGCTTTTAGTCGTCATTACTTGTTGTGATCATGGATGGAGGAGGTGATGATCATCATCTCCACCAACATCACCATCACCACCATCGCCCTATTGCTACTTTCCCATTCCAATTACTTGAGAAAAAAGAAGATGAAGCTTGCTCTAGTTCATCCAACGCCGCTGCAGCCTGCTATACTACTTCTCTTGCCATTTCCAACACAGATAATACTCACACAAACCCTAGTAATACACCTCGATCAACTACATCATCAGCTTCCACTCTCCAAATCTCAGCTTCTGCCGCCGATTCATCCAAAAAGCCGCCCCCAAAACGAACCTCTACCAAAGACCGCCACACTAAGGTTTGTTGAATTTTATCTGACCTATCTATCTCATTTAAGAACTTAAGCGGTCAAAGATCGAAAGACACAGTACTAATTAATTGTTTGATTATATTATGTGTCAACAGGTAGATGGTCGGGGCAGACGTATCCGCATGCCTGCGCTTTGTGCCGCTAGGGTTTTTCAGCTCACCCGCGAGCTAGGTCATAAGTCCGACGGCGAAACCATAGAGTGGCTACTTCAACAAGCGGAACCAGCAGTCATAGCTGCTACTGGAACGGGTACAATTCCCGCAAACTTTACGTCGCTTAATATTTCTTTACGTAGCTCAGGGTCCAGCATGTCCGTACCGTCGCAGCTACGATCTTCATATTTCAATCCAAATTTCTCGCTCTCCCAACGACGAGGATTATTTCCGGGAATTGGATTGTCGTCCGAGCCTTCAGCTACTACGTTGTTGAACTTTCAAACAAATTTAAACCCTAGTATGCAGTTGCAAACTAAGAATGAATTGCGTGACAATTCGATTGATTTAACGGAGACAAGTGCGGAAGATAATTTAAACAGGAAACGGAGGTCGGATTTGGACTTGGAGCAGCAGCATCAACAGCAAATGGGAAGTTATTTGTTACAATCGACTACTGGGACTATGCCAACAAGCCACTCTTCAATTCCGGCTAATTTTTGGATGGTAACAAATCCTATTCCTAGTAACCAAGTCATGGGAGGCGATCCAATATGGCCGTTTCCATCAGTAAGCAATTCTGGTGCTGCTGCTGCAGCTTTGTATAGAGGCACAATGCCAAGTGGTTTGCAATTTATGAATTTTCCAACCCCAGTGGCGCTTTTGCCTAGTCAACAGCTCGGTGGCAACAGCGGTGGTGGTGGTGGTGGCAGTAATAATGGGTTAGGAGAAGGGCAACTTGGCATGTTCGCCGGGCTAAATCCGTATAGGCCGGGTGGCGGTGTATCGGAATCTCAGGCGAGTGGGTCACACTCGCATCACGGCGGTGGAGCCGATGATCGGCATGATACGACGAGCCACCATTCATAGCTATAGGCTGCAGGTTGATCATCAAAATCACATTCATCCATTCTTTCCCAACTTGCGTTTTCTAAGTTTGGATGCTTAAAAACACACGTGAGGTTTGATTATTTGCTCGGAAATTCCTTATATTTTTCTTCTTCTTCTTCTTCTTCTTTTTTTCTGTTGTTATTAAATTTTCCTTGAACATTCTTTTTCTTTCTTCACCTTTTTTTTCGTGTGATTAATTTGCCTTCAAGTTTGAAGAGGGCAACAGTTTTAACAAAAGGGAGGAGTATTTGGTTTGTTTTGTCAAAAAACTCTCAACTGTTTTTCAATTATAGATAAGATTGTTATTTATCATCATTGATTGTTCCTTCTTATCTCATCTTTCTTCCAAAGTTACATCTATAAAAATCATTAAGTTACTCAATTGTTTTGGATTCATTATATCATGTCAAAAAATATTACTCTTTAATTACTGAGTTGCAAATTGATTAAAGTTTTTCACCTATCGAGTTCAAACGCACCCCCACCCCAAAACTAGGGCGTGCACCTTCTCATAAAGAGCATAAAATGAAACTAATAACATTAAAAATAAGGCAAATTACATTTACTACAAGTTTAAATGAACTTATATTAATTAAAAAAATTACACTATTTTACTGGTTTAACATGTAACACTAGTCGTTAAGTACGTACCGTACCATTTCTATTAAATTACAAATTTAATGCATATCACAAAATTTTTATTTGTAATAATTTTACGAGCCCGTTAGGACATAAGAATTTTTTTCACTTTTTTTTGAAAATAAATTTTGGAATTTTTCGAAAATTTTAAAAATTCTAAAAATCTGTTTTCAAAATTTTCACTCAAATCACTCGTAAAAATTCAAAAACAACCTAAAATTATATACATGTCCAAACACAACTCTAATTTCAAATATCATTCTCCCTTGATTTTTTTTTCTTTTTCAATTTTTCAATTCTTATATCTAAACGCCCACTATTTGTGAGCTAAGAGCCCATTTGGACATTAAAAAAAATTTACTTTTTTTCTAAATCAATGTTTGTTCATAAAATATTATCACGGGATTAAATTCAACAATCACCGTGAGGACAACTAGCTAGCTAAAATGCTACGGTCTAGTTTCAGTCCAAGTGAAGGATCAGCACAAAAACGTGCTAACGATGACAATACTTCTTACACACAAATGCTGGAAAGAAAATGAATCAAAGGCACACAAAAGGTTTTGGAGCCCAAGGCCAATTTTAAGATTATATTCAAGAGAAAGGGAATTTACAAATAATGAGATTGAAAGTAACTTGTCGCTACATTATCTGTTCTGGCCTTGCCCGACTTCTCCAAAGTCTTTGAGGTGCACACGGATGCATCAAATTTTGCTATTGGGGGAGTCCTTATGCAAGAGGGACATCCAGTAGCGTTCGAAATTCATTTTCACTTGAAGATGCATTTTGGAAATTTTCGAAAATTTGAAAAGCTGTCAAAATTTTCACTCACAAAACTTCAAAACAACCCAAATTGAAATTAATGTTCAAACACAACTCTAAATTTCACATACCATTTTTAAAAAAATTTCACCATTTTTTAGAATTTTACAATTCTTAAGTCCAAACGATATTTTTGGTACGGCGGGATCTAACCTTATGTTAAATAGCATTTCAGCCAAAAAAAATGTCGACAAGACATATGACTTGAGACCTATAATGTAGCTAAGGATAGAACAGTCTAGCTAGCCCTTTAATGTTGGAGAAGTATGTGGCAAGAAATTTTGTGATTCTGATCATGACTGCCATGAATCACTCTGTTCTCATAAGTAACAAGATAGAAGGATTTTTCATTTATTTTGAGAAATGGGCCGAGTAATAAGGAAATTGGTGGGGGCCCATACCTTATCAGGTCCAGATGTTGGCTCAGGTGAGTGAGGCCCACATGTTGGTCATCTCCTAAACCAATGTATCACTGACAAACAGGTGGATCATTCCTCTTCTCCTTTTTTATAATAGTTGAGCATTGCTGGCACCATAAAAGATCGGTGGTGGGTTTAAATGACCCTACTCCACTTGGCCCACTCCTTCACTGATCTCGACCGTTCATATTTTTGTGGGCCCACCCTTAATGGGCTCGTTGAATGATTAGTTTTAGAGAAATGTCTCGTCTCTTTGTATCAGTGTCTCCCATCATAACACCATCCCTTTCATCCCCACTCTAAAGGTAAATAAACACACTATAGTGTAAATGTTACCTCCTTTTTGGAGATTATAGAATACGAATAAAATAAATTCATCATCTATTAGGTAGTCAAAACTTAAAGTGTAATCGGATACTCCCAAGGAATTAAACTTAAGCCGTGAGATATGTCAGAAAAATGTTTATTTTCAAATTATATATGAGTTGAGAATAAAGATAAAGTTAGCTAAATTTAGTACTAATACTTAATACATGGTTCAAATTGGATCGAATATAATTTTGTGTGACCTCTTGGACATCTATAGGAACGAACATCCTCTCCGTGGCTGCGCGGATTTTTTTTTTCCTCCCCTTTGATTCGCCTTTTGATTTCCTTTGTTGGAGTTATTGCTCCTTTTGTGACTCGAAGTTGTCGGTGGGATGCTAACCGTTAGAACAACCCCATCTTGTCTTTGCGGGGATTGTAATTTTCATCCAAATGCGGGTATATTGTACTTAGTGGCGGAGCCAGAATTTTCGTAAAGGGGTGTCAAAATATATAAAAGTAAACATACTAGAAAATTAAGGGGAGTCAATACATAATATGATATATAAATTATTTTTTTACCTAACTACACAATGTATTTTTCCCGCGACACCCCTTTCTATAAGGTGACTAATCACTGATTGCACTTCAATTTTATGAGTGCAAGTAGCTGTGGCAAACATGGGTTGAGTCGGATATGAGTGAGTCGAAAATGGGTAATAAAAAAACGGGCAAATTATCTGACCCAATCCATATTTAATATGGTTAAAAAAACGGGTTACCCATGACTTCTTGAATATAATCACTATCGGGAGAATTCCCTGTCTCCCAAACTTGAGGAACTCCAATTTGAGGCTTTACGAATTTAAAAGTTAAACCCATTAATTATCCATTTGATTATCCATTTTTTAAGTGGATAATATGATTTTTATCCATATTCATTATTCAAACCATTTTTTAATGAATCATATGAGTGTATAACTATTTTTTTTTAACCATTTTGTCACGTCTAACCGTAAGTAACCGAAGAAAAGCTTAAGATAAGTTTTCCCCTACGACTACATACTTCATCTCGTGTGCCATGTTCTTTTGTTTCTTAAAGTGTCTGCATAAATCAGTGCCTTTTCAAATGTGAAATAAATGAGAAAAGCCAAAGTCGTTTCTTTCGAACACATTGAAAGTGTCAGAAGAAAAAATAAAAAAACAAATAAAAGGCAGATTGATGGCTCCTTAAGGAGTTTGAATGAATCCAAAAGTAATGTTGTGGACCTTGAAGCACCAAAGAGAGTATCTGAACTGTAACAAGTTGGCATCTTTGAAGCTTAACTTTTTAGGGTAAACTTATCTGCCATGCTGCGGCCATTCATTAGGCATATGGCGTGGGAAGCCTTGTTTTTGAGCAAAGAGTCAATATAACAGTCTATTCCTTTACCAAATACAAGCAACAATCAGATGCTTCAATAGCTATTGCATGAAATTCATACTTAGTTAGAGATGCATTACAATTTCAGATATTAGACAGATAACGGATTTAGCTTAAATCACTCAAACCGGAAAGAATCGTTACACTATAAAGTAATGTATTTTAACATGTTGTAAAAGGTCATCTGCTTTATTTTTTAACATGTCATAGTACATAACCTGTCTTATTTTCAAGTTACTAATATGTCATATTATATAAAGTCACATGACACTATGTAGTTATCTTTTAAGCGATCTTATAGTGTAAAAACATGAGTAACTTTTGTTGAAATTTAGCCCTAGATTCAATCATTAGAGAGCTCGAGCAAGAGAAATCAGAGAAGATGATGGAGAGAGATGCATGGAAATAAGAAACAGATTTTCTGTTACTGCACTAAGAAAAAAATAATTGTACACCCCTATTTATCTTAACTAACATAAACTAAACTTAACAACTAACTAACTATCTAACCACCTTCTAGAAGAGTACAAGATAAATACAGCAATATACAGTTATTTACAATTTATTTTAATTTCAACACTCCCCTTCAAGTTGAGAATGAAAAAATGCCTTTCATTCCCAACTTGGAGATCAAGGTAGCATGTTGTTGATGTCTTAGTGCCTTGGTCAGCACATCGACTGGTTGTTCTTGACTGGCAATATAGGAAGTCTTGATCAATCCTTCTTGAATTTTCTCTCGGATGAAATGGAAGTCTATTTCTATGTGTTTTGTTCGTTCATGATACATAGGATTTGCAGCAATTTTCAATGCTCCTTTATTATCACAGAACATCTTCATGGGCAGCTTTAAATTCACATTCAGTTCTTCCAACAGACCCTTCAACCATACAAGTTCAGTTAATGAGTGCACCATGCTCCTGTACTCAACTTCGGCTGAGCTTCTAGATACAGTATGCTGCTTCTTAGCTTTCCACGATATGGTCGAATTTCCAATCTTAACAATCTTAACATATTATCCAGTAACAGACTTTCTTGACATAGGACATGATGTCCAGTGTGAGTCACAGAATGCCTATATTACTTCATTGCTATCACTTGACGCACAACCTCAACCCCGGTTGCTTCTTGATGTACCTTACTACATGAAGTGAAGTTTCATAGTGAGATTTCTTAGGTGCATGCATAAACTGACTTAGGGATTGCACTGCATATGAGATGTCTGGCCTTGTTATTGTTAGATACAAAAGCCTCCCTGTGAGCCTTTGATAACTCCCCTTGTCTTCCAGTAACTCATCTCCTTTATTTGTGTCTGTGCAAATATCAAATTCAGTGCTTGTCAGCTTCAAGTTCTGCTCAATTGTTGTCTCTTTAGGCTTGGAACCTGCTAGGCCTGCATCTGATATATATTATCTCTAATGCATATTTTGTTTGTGTCATAAGGATGTCTTCTTTTGCTCTAGCAAACTCTATGCCTAAAAAATATCTAACTTCTCCAAGTTCTTTCATTTTAAAGTGTTGATGCAGAGATTCCTGGGCATTTTTAATTTCCTGTAGATCGTTTCGTGTAACAAGAAGATCATCCACATAGACCAAAACCATAACAAAATTTGTTATCCACATTTCTAGTAAATAAGGAATAGTCATGCTTGCTTTGCTTGAAACCAGCCAAGGATAAAGTTTGAGACAACTTCAAATTCCATTGCCTAGAAGCCTCCTAGAGCTCATATAGGAATTTAAGTAGCCTACAAACCTTATGCTCCCCCTGGCTACTAAATCCTTGAGGTAAAGTCATGTAGACTTCCTCTTCAAGGTCTCCATTCAGAAAAGCATTTTGAACATCCATTTGAAATATAGGCCAGTGCTTTAGAGCAACAGTAGCAATAAAAATCCTCATAGTAGTGAGCTTAGCAACATGAGAGAATGTGTCATGGAAGTTCAAGCCTTCCTGTTGAGTAAAGCCTTTAGCAACCAATTTGGCCGTAAATCTTTCTATAGTACCATCTATATTGTACTTTATTTTATACACCCATTTGCATCCAATGGGTGTTTTACCAACAAGAAAATTAACTACATACCAAGTGTAATTCTGTTCAAATGCTTCAATTTCAAGTTTCATAGTTGCAACCTATCTATCATCCTTACTAGCCTGATGAAAAGATGAGGGTTCAACATCAGCAGAAAAGGAAGTAAGGAAGGCTTTGAAAGAAGGAGAAAGGTGAGTGTAGGAAACAAAATACTGAATAGGATGAGATGTAGAAGAGGTGGATGGTAGAGGTGGATGAACACAACCAGTCAACCAAATAAGAGGCTTACTAGTTCTACCTGACTTTCTAGGTGGAGATAAGGCAGGTGAGATAGAAGATCTAGGTTCAGCAGATGTAACATGATCCAAGGGAGAGGAGGAGAGCAAGGTATCTGATGGGATTGACTCTACATCAGTGGATGTATTGGTAGTGGATAGAGGACTGTGGGGTTCTAGAGGTGAAGTTGGCAAGCTTGTGATTGGAGATGAAGGCAATGAAGGTGAGACTGGATGATGATCCAGTGTGGGAGGAGGAGGAAAACACTCAGAACTAGCTGCAAGCATGAGGATTGAGGAATCATGGTGTGATGAAGGGAATTTATATTTTGGACATCTAAAAGGAAAGACGTTTTCTTTAAAGATAATATCTCGACTGACAAAGATTTTTCCAGAATCAAGTTCATATAGTTTATACCCTTTCTGTGTAGAGGCATAAGCTAGAAGAACAACATGAATGGATTTTCGTTGAAATTTATCATGAGAGTCAAGTTTGGTAGCAAAACAAAGATATTCTATCGTCCTTAGATGATCTAGTTTAGGAGAACAATCATGAAAAAGCTCATAAGGAGTCTTTCCATGTAGAATAGTGCTAGGCAGTCTGTTAATAATATAATTGGCTGCTAGAATGCATTCACCCCACAGTTTCAAAGGTAGTGCAGCTTGAAACCTCATAGCCCTGCCTACTTCAAGTAAGTGTCTATGCTTCCTTTCTACCACCCCATTTTGTTGGGAAGTATAGACACAACTACTTTGATGAACAATTCCTTTGGTTTGAAACAGATTAGAACAAAGAGAATTGAAGAATTCATAGCCATTATCAGATCTGAAAATCTTAACAGTAGAAGAAAATTTGATAGAATCACATAAACATCACATTTCAGTCTTAGGAGAAAGGTCCAAGTCATTCGTTAAAAATCATCAACAAGAGTTAGGAAATATCTATAACCATTGTAAGTGTTTACTCTATAAGGATCCCACATATCCATATGAACAAGTTCAAATGAACATTTTGATCTTGAAATGTTAGTAGGGAAAGGCAACCTAGTTTGTTTAGCTAATGGACAAACATGACAGCTACAAGAGCTAGAATTAGACAACAATGTCTTTATTGTAGGTATCTTCTTAAGAACTGAATGAGGAGCATAGCCAAGTCTTTGATTCCACAACATAGTGAAAGATGCAGACTGCTTAGTTGTCATGCAGGTGGAAGTGTGAGATGCAACAGGCTTTGAAGGATTGAGGATATAGAGTCCATCCTTGAGGCTACCAATACCCCTCACCTTGCCACAGAAGAGGTCCTGAAAGAGACAAAAATCAGAATAAAAAGAGACTATACAATTTAACTCTTTGGTATATCTGGACACATACATCAGATTATACTTAAACTTGGGCACATAAAGCACATCATGTAGAGTTTGGTTGTTAGACAGGACACACAATCTTGTATGTGTGATCTGAGTACTTTGTCCATTTGGTAAATGAACTAAAGCAGATTTCGAATGAGGAACATGCTTAGGATTGGATAATAGATCTAAGGATGAAGCTATATGATTTGAAGCACCAGTATCAATAATCCACTTAATTTGATCAGTAATTAAATTACCTTCCATATTAGCTACATCTACTGGTGTTTGTTCTTTTGTTGGTCCCTTTTCCCTGCTCAACATTCTGAGTATCTGTTGGTACTGCTCAGGTGTGAAAACTGGAGTTGCTCATTGATCATGCCATTTATCACTCTAGTTCCATCAGTTCCTTTGTATTTAGTCTCTTCCATTGTACTCACATTGTGTGCCACATGTGTGTAGTTGTCATTTGTCCCTCTCCTTTTGGTGTTGAACTTAAAACCTTGTGGATACCCTACCAATTTATAGCAAGTCTCTCTTGTGTGTCCTTTCATCTTACAATAATCACAAACCAGATTTGTGTTTCTTTTGAACTTCACATTTGAGTTATTTGTCGACACAAAGGAGCTGATCTCAGTATTCATAGGTCCGCTTCCTAGAATTTCACTTTGTATACCATATCCACTACTTAGCCTTTGATTTTCTTCTTTGAACTATCATTGAATACGCTTGATTAAGTGAAGAAGTTGGTTGCATCATCAGTATTTGGCTCCTTTGAGGAGCATACGTATCATTTAATCCCATTAAAAACTTCATAAGTTTATATTGGCGAAGAAATCAATAAATGTCTTAGATTTCTCACAGTCACATGGCTCAGGTATTATCGACTCAAATTCATCCCAGAGGTCATTGAGGTTAGAAAAATATACTGATACACTAGAAATGCACTGTGTTAGGCAGCTGATTTCCCTATTTATATGAAATACCTTAGTGACATTAACTTTATCAAAACGATCCTTAAGTGCTTTCCAAACCTTCTGTGTATTTGAAGAGTACACAATTCCTTTCCTGAGTTCCTTAGCCACAGAGCTTTGAATCTATGACTGTACTATAGCATTACAACGATCCCACTGCCGCAATTGGAAGACATTTTTCTCGTACTGCTCTCTAGTGCAAGTTCCATCAACAAATCCAAGTTTATTTTTTACAAGGAGTGACATCTCCATAGATCGCCTCCATTACGAGTAATTTTCAGTTCCAATTAACAATTGAGAAACAAGTGATGTACCCGGTGTATCTGAGGGATGAACATACATCGGATCATTACAATCGACCTGCTGATTGTTTGCATGTGAGGATCTAGCTGTAACTTGAGGTGAATCAAACGCCATCTTGACAGAAAAAACCAGATCTGAGAAAATTGAAGATGCAGAGGAGAAGAGATCAAACATCGAGTGAAAAAGAAGGAAAACGTAGGGAATTGACCGGATGAAATGCTCGTTCCTCAGCCGCGAAGAACTATGGCTCTGATACCATGTTGAAATCTAGCCCTAGGTTCAGCCATTAGTGAGCTCGAGCAAGAGAAATCAGAGAAGATGATGGAGAGAGATGTAGGAAAATCATAAATAGATTTTTTTTGTTACTGCACTAAGAAAAAAACTGTTGTACACCCCTATTTATCTTAACTAACATAAGCTGAACTTAATAACTAACCAATTATCTAATCACCTTCTAGAAGATTACAACATAAATACAACAATGTACAATCATTTATAACTTTTAATTTCAATAACTTTCAGGTTGCGAAAGTAATTTAGTGACTTTGAGTAAAAATTGAGCAGCCATTTATGAAATTTCTCCGACTTCTTTTCAAAGTGAATTTCATGTACGGACACAACTTCAATATTCAAATACTCCTAAACAGAGGTGGGCCAAGATTTGAAATATGTGGGTTCTGAATTAATCACCTATAGCTCCACCTCTGCTCTTAAACTCCCTAGTAATATTTTTTTCGCTTTGGCAGAAAGTGCTCTGACATTGAACTGTGTTGTAACATACAAATTTTCAGTAATACAGTAGTAGGACTGGCATTATAGCAAGTAGTAGTAATACTTTACCTGGAAAAAGGGACAAATTTCACTTGGGTGAAATATGACTGGAGGGGTAATTGGTTGTCACAACCTCCATAATATCGATATAGAAATTTTGTCATAGTTGTACAAAAAATAGCACATGGGTTGAAATCATAAGGTACAAGAGTGTGGCCCCCTAAAGAAAATCTTGTAACCCTGGGATAGTATGATTACACCATCCAAATTAAACCATATATCCAGCAATTGTCTTCTTTTTGGAAGCTAATCCAGCTAGTCGGCAACCAAATTAGGGAGAGTGATTTTAAGTTCATAATACTCATCATTTTTGCTAAATTTGGCCTGGTAATCTCCCTTCTTCTATTATTCCCACTTTTCCATTATTAATGATGTTGATAGCTCACTTACTTTTGGTTTTGAGCCTTCTTCTTGCCTACAATTACTTTTTTGGTTCTTTTGTTTTTCTCCCGTGACAAAGTCGGGAAAAGTGTTAAAGGTATTCAAGGGTGTTAAAAATTTATGTTTAAAAAATAATCTTTGACCTATCTAGTATAAATCTTTTCAAATGACCGCCATTTACCTTCACAGCACGAAACCTTTATCAGACCTGCAAACACAAAGAGCAAAGAAAATGTGGGTCATAAAATATACTAGTAGTAATCTCTCAAGTAGAAAGTATTCCCTCTGTTTTAATTTAGATGAGATAGTTTGACTGAACATGAAAATTAAGAAAAAAATAAGACTTTTGACACTTATGGTCTTCAAAGTTTAAGGGGTAAAAGTTTTGTGAGGTCATGACATTTGTGTAGTTATAAAAACTTCTCATTAAAGGTAAAATAAGTAGAAAGAAGAGTTTGAAGTTTAGTTATTTTCAAATTTAGAAACATGTCATTTATTTTGGAACAGACTAAAAAAGAAAAGTAACTCGTCTAATTTGAAACGGATGGAGTAATATATATAAACTAACTGAAGAGTGTGTAAGAATGGAAGTTGAGAGTCCATGATTGTAAAAGGTATAAGACAATAGAAGATGTCATACCAGCTAGCATATTGTACACATTAATCTCCCTACTTCTGTTACACTTAAGGTGTCTGCCACAGAAAGCTTTTAGCTCAGACTCTTCCTTCCTCCATTAACCTTTAATGTGGGCATATTTTCTAGAAAAAAACCTTACATTCAATGCTTCTTTCAATTATTACATTGTTCAGGACTTCTGTCCAAAACATTTATAGAAACTATGTATATATTGTTCCGAACCGAGAAATTTGTCACCCATAGGGACAGAGTGTCAAACTAGTTTTTTTTTCGTTTGTTTATTAATTTTGTTGCGTGCATGTACATCATTAATCAATGTATACTGAAATTAAATCCCATTGTCCCAACTGAATGAAAAAGATGTTAATGTTTAAGCTTCTATCTAAGTTGAACTAGTTAAGTATGAAGTTTTCCTTGTGGAGAAAAAGGGATTGCATCATTCTCACACTTTAAATAACATGTCAAATCTGGTTAGTTGTGACTTAACCTTTTCTTCAAAAACATGTATAGAGGGTGACAATCACCCATTTGGAGTTCCCAATCCATGTGGAATAAATCTGCTCATGTTTTCCTATGACACATTTGCACCCTCCCCCCCCCCCCCC
>ML387998.1:100270-159957 GCA_005239525.1 Nicotiana knightiana | reverse complement strand
ATATATATATATATATATATATATATATATAACTTACCTTAAATTTGAAAATTAATAAATTTAAATTTCTAATTTTACCGTGAGAAGTTTTTATAACTTCACAAAATATTATGACGTATTAAAACTCACAAACTTCAATTTTTTTTATAGCAACACATGTTATGTCATATTTAAAATGAAACAGAAAGAATATTTAGAAGGGAAACTACTAGCTATGTCAATTTATAAGTAGCTTATTATAAAAATTGGCCAATTCATAAAATATTACTAATATTAGCAAATTAGCTATTTGTAGCCCCAAAAAAAAGGTTAAATATCTTCTTATGATTGGGTATTATTAGAATAGATTGGGTACATATTAAGGAGCTTGAATCTCAGTTTTGGGATGATTAGGTGGAGTTTGAGGGGATTTAAATTGAAAATTCGAAGTAGAAGATGAACATGAAAAAAATGATATGTGTATCACATTGTATATCATTTGTGTATCATATATGAATTATATTTGTATCAAATTTGTAACACATACTTGTGTGTGAGATACATGTATCGAAGAAAAAAAATTTGAACTCGATTTTAACAACGAATTTTGATACCAAATCAGTGCAAATCCCCTCCAATCTTCCTCAAATTTTGTATATCGACTCATCTATATGTTTTCAAAGAATTTCAACCCAACCCATTGAAAAAGGTTCTTTTTTGCTTAGATTTTTGAATCTTGTGTATATATATATATATATATTTTGTATTTCATCTCCTTATTTGCTACCTCATGCATGAAATTTCATTTCCGTCTTGCATCTAATGTTGCTAATCGCGCTTAAAATATAGAGATCTTTGCGTGTAATTCTTGGAGAGAAAGACTCTTATTTATTTGAGATTTTAATTTTTATATGTGATTGGCTAATTTTGATAAGTTTATAAATAATGGTTGGAGGTTGGTAAGTTGGAGTTTATTTGGGACATTTTTGTAAGATTCCCTATTTAGAATGGATCGTTAACAAGATGCTATGTTGCTCAATTTCTTCCGGTAAAAATAGCACGGGCTAGCCAGTTTTCGGACTGGTCATTCAAAAATAGCCAGCGTTTGCAAAGTCATTGAAAAATAGCCACTATTTTGCTGCAACACAAAAAGTTCTAGCATAATATACTGGAGATTGGTGCACATGTTAGGAACTTCCAGCATATTATGTTGGAACTCCAACACGCGGAAAGTTCCATCATAATATACTGGAGATTGGAGCACTTGTGTATGAACTTCCAGCATATTATGCTCGACCGACATATTATACCGGAACTCCAGTATATTATGATGGAAATTCAGTATACTTATGTTGGAACTCCAGTATAATGTACTAGTTCCAGAATAAGTATACTGGAGTTTCAGTAAATTATACTGGAATTTTCCAATATACTATGCTGGAATATTTTCCAGATTTTGAACAGTGATTTTGTTCATATTTTTCTTTACATGAAAAGTGGCTAAATTTCGATTACTTTTGAAACTGTGACTATTTTTGAATGACCGCTTGTAAATTTGACTATTTTTGAATTTTCTCCCTTTCTTCTGTCGTAGTGTAGACAAGCGCTCTTGGGCTAACGATGGGCTGCACTTGCTGGTTGGGCGTTAAGTTGCTGCTACTTGTCAAAATGAAATGTTCACTTATGGGCTTTAGCCCAATTTTTCTACAGATAGGACGGTAAAAATTGCACGGGGCGCCCTATTTGGTCACCCACATTTAAGCTATACCCATATTTTAAAATTATTAACTTATACCCTAATTCTTACAACTTCAGGCGCCTCCTTCTTCCTGCTACCTGTGTGCTCCTTTCTTCTTCCAGTGTTTAATCGAATGTTTAAGGAGTTTGGATTAATATGGCACTTGACAATAAAACTTTAGCTTATTTAGTGCTGAAGTTTTTATAAATGAACTAAATAACTTCAGCATCTTCTACTGAAGTTTTTTTTAAAAAGATTTATGACAAAACTAATTAATCCAGGACAAAATTTCAGCTTATTTAGTGCTGAAGTTTTTACAAATGAACTAAATAATTTCAGCATCTTTTGCTGAAGTTTTTTTAAAAAGTTTTATGACAAAACTAATGAAGTTTTTATAAATGAACTAAATAACTTCAGCATCTTCTGCTAAAATTTTTTTAAAAAGCTTTATGACAAAACTAATGAATCCAGGACAAAACTTCAACTTATTTAGTGCTGAAGTTTTTACAAATGAACTAAATAACTTCAACATCTTCTGTTGAAGTTTTTGAAAAAGCTTTATGACAAAACTATTGAATCCGGGACAAAACTTCAGCTAAAACATGCTCAAGTTCAACAAATAGAGAACAAAACTTCAGCTAGTAGAATGCTTAAGTTCAGCCGTCTACTAGAATGCTGAAGTTTGTGTGATTACCTTTGCTACTTCAGGCCCGTATGTCTGAAGTTTACGTGCAAAGTGGGTACGCTTGCAATTATTTTTGCAAAGCGGGTATAAGTTAAAATATGGCCCAAAAAGAGGGTATAGATGAAAATCCCTCGATAGGACGGCCTATTGATTTTATTGGTCATAGTGGAGAGAACTTCACAAAGGCAATAAGCAATTGTTTTCCTCTTTCTTTGAAATTTTTTATTTTTAAATGGTGGTGAAAGAAAAGTAAAAATAGCACGGGCTAGCTACTTTTCGGACTGGTCATTCAAAAATAGTCAGTGTTTGCCAAGTCATTGAAATAGCCACTAATTTGCTGCAACAGAGACCAGTCCAACATAATATACTGGAGTTCGGTGCACCTGCGTATGAACTTCTAGCATATTATGCTGGAACTCTAACACGCGAAAAGTTCCAGCATAATATACTAGAGATTCGAGCACATGTGTATGAACTTCCAGCATATTATACTGGACCGGTATACTTTGCTGGAACTCCAGTATATTATGCTGGAGTTCTAGTATACTTATGCTGGAACTCCATTATATTATGTTGGTGTTCCAGTATACTTATGCTAAAACTCCAGTATAATATGTTGGAGTTCCAATATGCTTATGCTGAAACTCCAGTATAATATACTTGAGTATTTTCCGGATTTTGAACAGTGTTTTCGTTCAGATTTATATTTACATGAAAAGTGGCTAAATTTCGATTACTATTGAAAGTGTGGCTATTTTTGAATGACCGCTGATAAATCTGGCTATTTTTGAATTTCTTCCGAAAGCAACCCCCCCCCCCACGCACACACACACACACACACACACACATATATATATATATATATATATATATATATATATATATACACACACACACACACATACATAATCCTTCTATTTCAGTTTATATGAACCTATTTCCTTATTGGTTCATTCGAAAAAGAATGACCCTTCTCTAAATTTGGAAACAATTTAGCTTAAACTTCCAATTCTACCCTTAATGAGAAGCTTTTATAACCACACAAATACTCTGGACCCTTTTTTGACTTGTTTAGAACCACAAATTGTAAAAGTCTTTATTTTTTTGAAGTTTCGTGCCCAGTCAAACAGGTTCACATAAATTGAAATGGAGGGAGTAAACACAAACGCATACACTATACTCCTAATTGTATGAGTTAAAATCTATCTTTAGGATATTTAAGCCAAGATTGTACTAGGGGGAAGATTTCTCAAGTCGTCGTTTGTCGAAATGGCCCAAGAAGCAGCGAAGTCTGTGGTCGAAGAATCAACAAAGGACGAAATCGAGGAGTCAAAAAGGGTCGAGGTCGAGGTCGAGTACTTTTGATGGAGCTATAACGACTAGTTTTAAGATAGGATATTACAGAGAATATTCTAGTGGATACAATTAGGGTTTTTTAGGAGCATGTTCGCTATAAATAGAAAAAGACACTATGATAAGGGACATGTGATATTCATTTATAAAAATACACTTTGACTTGAGAAAGAGGATCGAATATTATTGCTAAGATACAAACAACACCTTTTCACTGAGATTCTTGTCAATACTTTTCCACTAGATCCGAGAATAACTCAAATATTCAAGGGGTTGTCCATCGTTCATCATTATCAGAAAAAATATTTATTTATTCTGTCCTTTCTTGGGTGACTTATTCATTTTATTTACTTATATGCTATTTTATTGTAATTCAGTGATATTGAATGCTACACAATTGTCTTTGATTTCCTGGGATATTTATTGCATGTTACCGTTACTGTCCGACTATATCAACATAGTGCTTATTTGTTTTTCAAGAAATCCATCTTAGGGATATTACAGTTAGCTAAGATTAACCCTCTTTTATATAAATTTAATTATTTCAACCAAGATCTATATTTTTGGTTAAACAACTTGGCGCCGTCCATAGGGATTTCCTAGTTTCCTCTAGATCTACAATTAAAGCAAGTCACTAAAATCAAAAAACCTCGGGATCTCCTTTCTTTGTGTATACAAACCCTACATGGTAGGTAATCAAGGAGAAAGGACAAAAATAAAAAGTGACTTCCAACCAATCTCATGAATATCATCAACGAAGTTGCAAAACAATAGGTGAGGACACGACGCCCAACTCGTCACCTAGGTGAGAGGACACCAACCCCATACTGCAACGTAACAAAACCCAGCGGAAAAGGGGCCTTCACATCTACAGAGGAGGGGACGCTTGCAGCTTTGTAAAAAATCCTCGATGAATGGCTGACTTGCACACTAGCAAGCATCCTCAACAAACTCGCTCTAGGCGTGACTGCAAAAACCGCAAGGGCCTGCACGATACAACAACAGACGAGCAATGCAACCGACCCCTCCCTCCAATGACATGTATAACTCACAACGTTACTGATAGTGTAGGTGACAATGCCCTCGCCACCATTCTAAAGAGTATGGAAGAAATGAAGAATGAAAACAAGGCAATTCTGGACCAGATGGAAGAACACCATGAACGGGTTGACAAGATACCGGGCGCTCCTAAGTTTATGTCAAAAAGGGACGCCGACGGGTTCGTAGAGCAGCCATACAGTGATGATGCAGCCCCGCATGCCATACCAAAGACCTTCAATGCCGCCCTATCTCAGGATATACGATGGAACAACTGATCCTAAAGATCATATGACTCACTATGTCATCATCGTGAAAGGCAACGACCTCGCCAAGGAACAAGTGTCCTCCATTTTGCTGAAGAATTTTGGTGAAACCCTCATGGGAGGGGCATTAACATGGTTTTTGTAGCTACCAGATGCTCAATAGAAACTTTTAAAGAAATGGCTGATACGTTCGTAACCGCCCATGTCGGAGCCAGGAAGGCCGAGGCAAGAGTAAATAACATATTTTATATTAAGAAGCCCTTGCGAGAGGGACTAAGGGACTTCCTCACCCGGTTCAATAGAGTAAGGATTACTCTGCCAGACGTTTCCGAAAGGGATGATGTCGTAGCTTTTCAGAATGGGATGAGTAGAGAAGGTTCAAGAGCAACAAGAAAATTATTGAGCTGATCGATGAAGTATCCTCCAACGACTTAGGATGAAATCCACAATGCTAATTGTGCTGAGGTCCGAGCAGACGAGGACGATCTCAACGGACCAACTCACCGGCTAACCTCGGTACAAGCCGAATCTAGAAAAGAACAAAGAGATAGTACCAGAAGTGATCATCAGATTGTGCGACCTAACATGGAACAACACCAATCATATGTAAGGGCGTCCGCCACACCCTCCCTCCACTATGAAGAAGGCCCGTCCATACCAAGAATAGGGAATCATCAGAATGAAAGAGGTATGCCTCCTTTATTATTCGCTCACAATTTTTGTGTGCTGCATACATAAATAGTCTACGCTCTTGAGAAACTCCTAACAAAAGTGAAGTGGCCGCCAAAGATGAGATCAAATCCGAACGCCAAAAAGTCTGACGTCCTCTGTGAGTTCCACTAGGAACACGAGAACAGAACAGAAGATTACATCACCCTCAGACAAGAAGTAGTAAACATGTTACGGCAAGGGCATCTCAAAAAGTTGTTAAGCAATAAGGGGAGGACCAACTTCGCTAGAGGACGTGAAGATCAAGGCCCGCCGAAGCTGCCATAGCAAGCTCGTACCATCAACATGATCATGGGTGGTAGCGACGATGCCTCTATCAATGGCATGAAGTTTACCACCTCTGACAAACTCAAGCGGTCTACACCCACAAACGGTATGATGGACTCAAAGAATGTATCATATTCGACGAGTCGGATGCCGACACATTGATTTTCCCTCATAATGATGACCTCGTTATTACTTTACGCATTTTAGACGTCGTTGTCAAATGTATCATGGTGGAAGATGGAAGCGGTGCATGCATTATCCATCCCCGAGTCCTTACCCAAATGAGGCTCAAGGATAAGATAGTGACGCGTTGTATCACACTAATCGGATTTAATAATGCAGTTGGCGAAAATCCGGGGAAATTACACTCCACGTCTTGGCCGACGGCGTGACTCTGGAGATGGCATCCGATATCATGGATTAGGCCACACCGTACAACGCCATAGTGGGACGACCATGGATATACCTCATGAGAGCCATCACATCCAGCTTATACCAAGTAATTAAGTTCCCAACACCATGAGGGATATTCAACATACATGGATATCAACGGATGTCCCAGGAATGCTACCACATTGCCTTGGACAGCACGACCATCCAACAGAACAAAACAAAGAAAAAGAGGCATAGCAATCAACGAGGTCGAGGTCAAAGAAAGAAGAAACCAGGGATGTCATCATGGATCCAGAAATGGTCGAGGCTGCAGGTTCGACAATAGAAGACCTCGACCCCGCTCAATTGGACCTCAACAATCATAGCAAGAAGGCCTATATCGGCTGTAAACTCCAGGAACCAGGTAAATTCAGTTTATTCTTAATAGCTAGTAAAAATTTGTTTGCTTTCATCCATGCAGATATGTCGGGTATCCTAAACGAATTCGCCACACACAAGTTAAACATTGACCCGTTCCACCCTCAATAAGGCAAGTCAGACGAAAATTCAACTCCGCCATCAACGATGCAATCTGCGAAGAGGTGGAAAACTGTTAGAGAATGGCTCCATCAGGTTGTCAAAGAAAAATGGGAAATGGCGGATGTGCTTGGATTTCACAGACTTGAACAAAGCATGTCCGAAGGATTCGTTTCCATTATCCCAAATTGACCAGCTCATCGATGCAACAGCCGGGCACGAACTATTGAGTTTCTTGGATGCTTAATCAGGCTATAATCAAATTCCCATGGAAGAAGAAGACCAGGAGAAGACCACGTTCATCACCCACCAAGGAACATATTTCTATCGGCCATACTGTTTGGACTAACAAACGCAGGGGCTACTTATCAAAGGTTGGTAACCAAGATGTTCAAAGACTAGCTCGATAAGATCATAGAGGTATATATAGATGATATGTTGGTCAAGTCCAAAAGGTCAGAGGATCGCATCGATCATTTAAAAGAAACTTTCAACACACTCAAACGATATGGAATGATGTTGAAACTGGAGAAATACGTGTTTGGCGTAGCCTCGGGAAAATTCTTGGGTTTCTTGGTGTCGCAACGAGGAATAGAGATCAAACCAAACCAAATCAAAGCTATCTAGGGGATACCAGAACTCTTAACCACCAAAAAGCAAGTCCAAAGGTTGACTGGTCGTATCGCGGCCCTATCAAGGTTCATTTGGCGATCGTCGGATAAATGTCACAAATTTTTTGGTGTACCCAAGAAGGACAACAACCTTGAATGCACTTCCGAATGCGTCCAGGCTCTATGAGAAATAAAGTCATACCTATCATCACCGCCCCTGCTTTCGAAACCCGAACCTGGGGAGCAACTCCTCGTCTATCTAGCCGTATCCGAGGTAGCAGTAAGCGCAGTCTTGATCCGCAAAAACAAAGGTAAATCTCCCATCTATTATATTATCAAAACACTCGTCGACGCTAAGATGAGGTACCTATGCCTCAAAAAATTGGCTTTATCCGTGGTCGTAGCTTCATGGAAGCTTAGACCCTATTTCCAATGCCACCTCATCTCGATCATCATAACTTTTCCCTTGAGGAGAAATTTGCATAAAGTCGAGCTAAACGGGAGGCTGGCCAAATGGGACATCGAGCTACGTGAGCATTGTATCACATGCCAGCCGCGAACGATGATAAAGTCACAAGTGTTTTCCGACTTCGTCGCCGACTTCAGTGCAAAAATAATGCCTGAAGTCGAAAGAGAAACCGTCCAAGCTTCCTCCAAACACAAGATCTTTGGATCCTATACACCGATGGCGCATCCAACGCATAAGGGTCCGTACTGGGAATCGTACTCGAGGTCCCAACAGGAAAAGTAATTCTCCAGTTTATAAGGTGGCCAGATACGACTAACAATAAGGCCGTAATTGCAGGGTTAAGGTTAGCACTCAAATATGGGGTGAAACAGTTGAAACTCCACTGTGACTCCCAGCTCGTAGTCAACCAAGTCACAGGGACTTTCCAAATCAAGGAACAAAGATTACAGAAGTACCAGACTATATTCTGCAAGCTATTGCCTCAGTTCGACGAATTTCACCTTGATCAAATCCCACGAGCATACAATGCCGAAGCAGATGACCTCGCCAAAGTAGTTGCAGCTACCAAAAGCATCATAGCCGAAGATAAAAGTGTATTCGACCTCCTCAAATCATCACTAAACCAAAATGAGGTAAGAACCATATAGTTAACTTAGGACTGGCACAATCATATTATCGCATATTTGCAGGACAACACACTCACAGGCGAAAAAAAGAAGCCAAAAACTAAGAATGCAAGCGGTCATATACAATTTCCTTCATAGAGACTTGTACACGAGGACCTACGACGGCCCTCTAGCAAAGTGCTTGGGCCCGAACCAAACCTAGTGCGTCCCTGTAGTATCCCACCATTAAAAATGATGCCGCAGATGTCACGCCCGAAAATTGAAGCGGGGTGGCCGGAACCCGGTGCCATACTCGATCCGAGTGTACCACTCTGTAACTGTGAACTCTGGAGGGGTAACCCTCAACTTAGGTCGATGAGGCCATATTCTGAATCATCTGAAAATAACGACTACAACCAGTAATACTAAACTAAACATCTACATAGGGATGGTAAAGCTACAATACTGATATAAAAAAATGTACATGGCTCGTCTACAAGCCTTTAGTAATAACTGAACTGTATCATGGTCGGGATAGGGCCTCGACCTACCCATCAAACATGTGTATATAAAATGGACTCCAAGGTATAGACCTGGTAACTCCGGGGAAGTGGAGCTTACCAACCAAACTTATCTTTGACTTTGTCTACTGGGAAGGTCTATCCAGCTGTCTATCAGGACCTGCAGGCATGAAATGCAGCGTCCCCAGCAAAAGGGACGTCAGTACAAAATAATGTACAGAGTATGTAAGGCAGCAAGAAAACTGAAATCTGAAACTGAACTGATAATATAATAACTGAAAGTACCTAGGAGTCAAATATAATTTGAAGATATGTTTATCTGCTGATACTGACTCACCTCTCTCAATATAGTAAGTACAATAGTTCTCCGTCCCTATAAGGCTCGGTATGTGTAACTGCTCTGCCGTCATAGGATCGCTCATGTTGCATGAGTACTTGGCTTATCTTAGTGCCCACACTTATGGGAATTTCGTACAACTCATATGATCTCAAATATTACTTTTGATTTTACTAGCTGTTCATTCGTCATGATAGGTGCCACTTTCTTATGGAGTGCGTGCAATGTTGCAGTGAGATTGTTGGTCCAATATCATTTCTTCTTTAGGTCACTATGCTTATGTTGAATCCTTCTTCCTTATTTCTTCAGCTAGTCTTTCGTTGTAGCACTTAGGTAAGACCCTTTGACTCTTGTAAATCTGGGAGCTTTTTACATCGTATACCCGACGAAATTTTTGATGCACTTACTCGCCAATAATGATCCTTAGTTACTTATCTCTGCGCCCTTATGCTCGTAGGGTTACTTTTGAACAGAAATTTCGTTTGTCTCCCTAGTGGCACTCTCTTTTATTTGTGTAACACTTATACGGCACCTTTTACTACTCCAACTCATATATGAATATTTCTCAAGGATTACGATGTCGTATCTGTGAGACTGAATTTCCTATGTTGGGTTTTACTACATTTATCTTGCATGATCTAGTGATTTATCTGAGACCTCTTGTCTAGCCATAACTAAGCTCTTCCTTAGTCAACTAATAACTACTCGTCAATCCATGATCATGTGCATAACCTCTCTTGGGTTATGTCTTTTGTATTAACTTATCTTTTGCACTGGATCCTAATGAATCAAATGTGCATTCGCACTTATTTATCAATAACATCTGGTGTAGGAACCCTTACTGCCTCTCTTAGGCGTCGTGCTTGCATTTATTAGTCGTAGCATATTTGTGGGATCTGAATAAATGCAATATCATTCCTTTCTCCCTTTTACCGCATTCTCCCTTTACTATTTCATAGTTACTTGAACTACATAACTCTGACTTAATACCAGATCACACCGTCTTCCCCCTTTTAGGGAAGTACTTGCATTTAATTCGGTAAACATTTAACTATAAATATTTTACCTTTTCATCTTCAACGTATTTCCACGACTTCACTGACTCTTACTTGCCTTGCAGTAACCCTTCTTTACCAGGGATAACTGAATTTATTACGCGCGAGGGTGACACCTAATGTAACTGGCACATTTAGTTCCTTAAGCTTAACTTTGCTCACAGTGCTTGCTTTAGGGAAGCGTCTTCCTGAATGACCTTTAAAGGTTATTCTTTCGTTGTCCATTCTATCATTTCCGAAATGCGATCTCTGAAATTCTCACGATGCCGACTATTATCGAATCCTTTGGTCCCTAAATCATGTTCGATGTTTTTTTCTTATTCACTAGCCCTACTAACTCTTACTCTGGGGGTCTAACTTAGCCTTCTAGTAATCATGTTGGAGTCACCAACTCATTTCTCGAAATAAAGATATGACTTGATGGCATATACACTTTTATAGTCTCAAGGCTTGTCACCATTTATCTTCTCCTTCACTTGACTATATAATCTGTCATCTTGTCATATTTTAATTTACCGTTATCACCCATTTATCATACCTTACTCGTAATGCTTCATTTACTCTCTTCTTATTCTCCTGCTAATATCTCTGTCTATTACCTTATTTTGAAAACTTTAACAAAATATTATTTCGCTTTCAGCTCCCTTTGCTCCATCCACTAGCTTTTCGGGTCGCCTAACATTCTCTCTTAACTAGGGAAGAGATCCATACTAAGGTAAATATTTATTCCTTCTAGGATTCCACTACTTGTCTTCTGAAATTTTAGAACATTCGAGTATTCATATCTGACTGTTCTATTCTAGATCTTGTTGTTTTACAAGGAGATCTATTACCACGTTTGTGATATACTTCAAACATTTTAGCTAATGATAATAATCCATCCACCATTTTGGGTTACTCTAACCCTAGTTGGATCCTGATGTCCCATCTTCCCCTTAAACAATAAATGTTAGCTCCCATAGGGCATAATTAAGATGGGTGTGGTGAATTGTATATATCTCTGTTACTGTAGAAAGTAACTCAGAATGCTTATATTTCTCTGCCTGAATTGTAAATATTAATAATCTTCACTAACTGAGTACAACGTACACTTCTTTACCTTGCTTCTTTTACTTGTTGAAAGTTGAGTCTACTTCTGATTCTCATATTTCTTTTTACCATAGAGGTGAATATCATGCCTTGGGGTTCCTTATCAAGAAGCTTACACGTCTTAGTACACAAATGATCTGTTGAAGACCTCACATTTACTCATCGTAAGCATGATGAAAAATCGAGTTCTTCTGACTCAACTCTTCTACACCCACATTCAATCTCTTACCAACTGTCTATCTGGATGTAGGTATCGTTTTATTACAAATAAAATAAAAGTTAGGAGTTTGAATCTTACAAATGAGCTCTACCACACGATCTAGAGTAAGAAGAAATAGTGAAAGTCCTAAATGCCATGTAGCCTCCTGCTTATAAGTGTGGTGCACAACACGCCCATAAACAAGACTCTACTAGATATGGCTTGTAGACTCCCTAAGATAGAACTGCTCTGATACCAAGTTTGTCACGCCCCAAACCTCTAGAGGCGTGGCCGGCACCCGGTGCCATACTCGGCCCGAGCGTACCACTCTGTAACTGTGAACTCTGGAGGGGTAACCCTCAACTTAGGCCGATGAGGCAATATTTTGAATCATTTGAAAATAACGTCTACAACCAGCAATACCAAACTAAACATCTACATAGGGCTGGTAAATAATACTGATATAAAAATGGGCAGCATCTCCCCTATAATCCTTACTTCCTCCAAATTCAGGATAACACCAACAATACAAGAACAAAATAATATAAACATAAATACATTATTTTCCAACCTTAAATACACCACAAAATACTACAAAATTCCCAACACACACCCAATCTTCATACACAAAACGACCACCTTAGTAGTGTCAAATAACCCGAAATTGTTACAACGACTGACCAGTCCACCACCCTGTATTTATATGGTGTTTATCCACACCCTTCCTCCTCCAAAACTCTATAAAACAGTAGTAAAGCACGCAATCCAACAACAACACAAAATTGTCCACAAAACAGTCTGCTACAAGTGAATAACTCAAACTCACCGCTTCCTACAACCGTCCCTTGAGTTATTACAATTATAGAACGACTTTCCATACATATCTAGCATAAAAATGGATAAAATAGAGAATTAAACTTACCTTGTTTGTCGAATATCTCAACTACCATCTTGGTTCTTCAAACTCAAGGTTTTTCCTCCAACTACAATTTGGAAAGGAGAGAAATTCAATTAGGGTTTGTGTGCACTTTTTGGGAGGATGTTGTAGGGGTTTAGGTCTGGTTATTGTTTCCTCTTATCAGTGTATTATATGAAATAAATATGACTGTAAAAGGTCTCTTTGGACGACCCGAACTGGCCCATTTTCGAACTCTCATTTAAGCAAGTAGGTGACACACCTACTTGGCACCTAGCAACTTGTGCAGTCTCGCCAAAATGCATATATCTCTCTACTCCGATATCATATTGACAAAATATTTAATGAGTTAAAAATTAGACTCATATATATTCAATTTGATAGGTGGAACACCCCGTAACTCTAAGTATATTGGGAGAAAATCGCAGTTACATTTGACCTAAATTTCAGTAAAACTTATGAATGTAACTTGTGATGATCTTTGCCAACTTTTGTTCCACAACTCTCTTGACTTAAAAACATAACACACGACTGTCATAAGATAAAAATAACTCTTAATATAACCTCCTTATCATTTTGATCACCCTATTATCACCCCAAAAGTACATGTTATAACATTCCCAACTTGCCGATTTTCGACAAAACTTATTCTTCAATTCCTTAGCTCCAGAACCTTCCAACCCTCTTTGTACCTGTTGTTCATGATCCTAAATATTTGTAACCTCCATGATTAACTTACTTTATTTTCTTTCAATAATTATCTCATTTCTGAGCTTACATCAATTGACTTATGACGTACTCTTACGTACGAAAACATGAGGTGTAACAGTAGACTTCGTGAGGAAATGCGAGCAATGCCAAAAGTACGCCCCAATGGTTCACCAAGCAGGTGAATACCTCCACCCAGTCACGTCCCCTTGGTTGTTCATCAAATGGGGAATGGAAATTGTGGGCCCCCTTTCAGTAGGGCGAGGTAATGTACTATTCATTTTGGTTCTAGCTGACTATTTCTCTAAATGGGTGGAAGCAGGAGAATTCGCTCAAATACGAGAACATGAGGTAATTACCTTTATATGGAGAAACATCATATGCCGATCCGGCCTACCCAAGGAAATCAGTTGTGACAATAGACCCCAGTTCACAGGAAAGAAAACCGCCGAATTCTTCAAGAAATGGCATATCAAGAGGATACTCTCAACCCCATACCATGTAGCGGGTAACGGACAAACAGTTGCGGACTCCAATAATTCTATACTAAACATCATGAAGAAAAACTCGAAGATGCCAAGGACTGTGGCCGGAAATGCTACCAGAAGTATTATAGGCCTATCGAACAACTGCGAAGACAAGCCTATAAGAGACTCCCTACTCTTTGGTTTATGAGACTGAGGCAGTAATATCGGTCGAGGTCGGAGAACCCAGCTTAAGGTACTCCCATGAAAGCGGTGCAAGTACCGACGAGAGTAGAAGGCAGGAACTCAACGAAATTGATGAACAAAGAGACATGGCCTACATAAGAATGCGTCGCCCAAAACAATAAGCAGAACATTATTACAACAAGAAAGCAAAGTTCTGGTCGCTTAAAGTCGAGAACTACGTACTGAAAGCAAAAACTCAAGCAAGCAAAGATCCCCAAGAAGGCAAGCTGGGAACAAACTGGGATGGTCCGCAGAAAATCACAGCCGAAGAAAACAAGGGTTCATTCCAACTAGAGTCAATGGAAGAACGGCTACTACCAAACAACTGGAATATCAGTCACCTCAAATACTTCAACTTCTGAGAGAAAAAAAGCGTCCCCAAATCGTACTCTTTTTTTTGTCATTTGAGTTTTGTCCCATTTGGGTTTTCTCAAGGATTTTTTTTAACGAGGCGACAAAGGGAACGCTTTAAGTCAAACTACCTGAAGGTAGAGTCGTTGTTACTATTTCATTTCTCGACCTCAATACTCTCCAGGTCAACCAATGAAGGGACTAGATAAACTGGTACTGGGACTGGAACACCAGCCAACACCTAAAAATCTATAAATTTCTACAAAAATGTAACCAAAGAAACAATGTCAAAGCAATAAGAAACTTACGCTATCAGCACACCTTTTTCGTGTTAAGGTTATGTTCGACCTCGCTCGAACAAACACCTACCGACCCTTGGCCTCGATTTAATGAAATTTTATGATTGACTAAGCTCGAACAAACACCTACAGACCCTCGATCGTGATATAACGAAAGGTTATATTCGACCAAGCTAGAACAAACACCTATCAGAACTCGGCCGCGATTTAACAAAAGCTTATGTTAGACCAAGCTCGAACAAACACCTACCGGTCCTCGGCCGCGATTTAACAAAAGGTCATGTTCGACCCAGCTCGAACAAATACCTACCGGCCCTCAGCCGCGATTTAACGAAAGGTTATGTTCGACCCAGCTCGAACAAACACCTACCGTCCCTCGATCGCGATTTAATAAAATATTATGTTCGACCTCGCTCGAACAAAGACCTATTGGCCCTCGACCACATCCTAGTAAAGAAACAAAAATATACACAAGTACAGAAAATAAACCAGAGGAAGAGAATGAAGATGCAAGGAAAAACTTTTGATATTTCATATACTTAAAACTATTTATAATAGGCTAGTGAAGATGCCGGCAAAAAATACACAAAAATTTTCAAAAGAGAAAACTACCGGTCACCACCATTACGATCTTCAACATCTTCTCCAACTTGGCTCTCAACAGCGTCGCCACCCTGACCATCAATACCCTCGCCTTCGCCCTTTAGGATATTCGGCATCATACCAGGAGTTCTCCTCGAGCCGATCTACACCCTTTCCCCCCTCGTCCTCACTGACCTCAGGCGTAGCGGGATCATACATATAAGCAACTCGAGCTTCATGAGCCTTAACACGAACATCTTTGAGGGAAGCCTCAGAAATGGATCCCGCCGTATGGAAATCTCGAAAGACATCTAACTGGGCCTCGACAAGAATCCACTCATTATATAACTCCCGAGGAACATTTGGAAAATATGAAGTACTCGAAGAGGACGGCTGTGCCACTAATTGGTCATTATCAGCCTCCAGAGCAGTAACTCGACCGTAAAGGCCAGAATTCTCTTTCTGCGACTCTCCCATCCTCTCATCAAGCTGCTCTTTTTTAAGCCTTGTCGTTGTTAAGTCATTTTCTCGCTTGGAACAGAGAGTCCGGATCACCACATCAAGAGACTCCGCC
This sequence comes from Nicotiana knightiana, assembly GCA_005239525.1. Taxonomy (NCBI): domain Eukaryota; kingdom Viridiplantae; phylum Streptophyta; class Magnoliopsida; order Solanales; family Solanaceae; genus Nicotiana; species Nicotiana knightiana. The sequence continues at coordinate 143,967 of ML387998.1, read as the reverse complement.
TTCCTCAAAGCCTCTAACCGAGCGGACTCCGCCTTCTTTAACTCTTCCATTTTCTCGGCGACGCCACTAAGAGCCTCCCCCTGAATTGACACACCTCAAGCTGGGCTCGCAGCAAAACAACCTGATCTTGCATATCACTGCACTGGGCTTTGACCCCCTTGATGAGATCGAGATCTTCCTCCATGCTCCTCAACATCCCTTCCAAGACGCTGCACTTCCCCACCATCCTTACTAGCTTCTCTTCTATGGTCTTCAAGTCCTCCCTGAGTTGGCGCATATCGCTGCCTTCACGAAGCCGACACCGATGCTCCCGGAACTTCTCAAGGACTCTGAAGTACTGTCCTTCAACTTCACATAGAAATCTTACGCCTCTGCTCATTATGATCACTCTCAATTTCTAAGACGACCGTCTACAAAATGAACAAAGAAAGTTAGAGACTGTGAAAGAACAAAACAAAAGGAAAACAACTAACAAAAACTGTACTTACCCGAAAAAGGTGAGCCCGACAATGTTATTTGATAGGTCGCTGTCATTCAAATTCTTGAGGGTCGTACTCTCAACTTTAGAACTAAAAGGGACAAGGGAGGGGATAATCTTCTCGGTGTCTATGAGAAGATTACAGTCTATCGGGATTGTAATAATCCCTGAACTCCCTCCAACCTCACTTCAAGCTGAGTAAGCCCCTCTTCGATCATCCGCAACTCGTCTACATCCATGTCGGAATCGTATCCAATATCCTCCTCAGAAACAACCTTACCTCTATCGTCAATTGTAGAAGGTACGTATGTCGCAACCCCGGAAGACGAGGCCTCTTCACTGCCCCCCATGCCTTCGACCGCATCCCTCACAAGTCGTTTATCTATATCCTTCAAACAAATGTCCTCAGCACTAGCCTATAGGCTCTCCTCGATATGCACTATGTGTCTCCCGAAGGGCAATTTAGTCTATTGCATCGACGACTGTCGACCTCTCTCCCCTGACGTCCACGACCCTTCTCTTATGAGGCATTAAATCTCCATCACCGAGAAAAGGTTCATCGTCCTCTTCTATAAAAGCATACAAGGGAGAGGTCGAGGTCTCCGTGGTCGAAGTCTCCACGTTGAATGAGTGACAAATTCGGCCATATCAACAAGAAGGACCGGGAAAAAAGAAGGATCATCCGCCATCGAAGAAGGGGCAGGAGCCGAGGACGTAGTAAATTTCCTCTTCCGGAATGAGGGTATGGGACCTCCTCGAAGATCCCCTAGACGAAGCTAAGAAAACACAAGAAAAAGGAAAGGTCAGCAAAGGTAAACACACACAAAAAAGAATTAAGACACTGATGGTAAAAGGAACTTACTAGTCGAAAGGGAGAGCATACCTAAACTTCTTAAAGAAACTTGGCCATTCACGAATACCTAAGATCTGAGGGAGGAGCCAATCGACCCGGTTAGAAATGTGAGCGACCGAAGGAGGAGGCGAGGTCTTGGCTGCATGAGAAAAGGAAAAGAGGCCAAAGCCCATGACCAAGCACAGGAGAAAATCAGATACCTACGAAAAAGGAAATTAAATACTTACGAGCATAATTCCAAGCCTCGGGAAAACCGTTGACATTGGTGACCACGTCCTCAGTTCTGACAAAAAAAAGTTGAACCAAAATTGGCGGTTGGCTTTGTCGTCCATCTTCACCACCAAGAACTTTCCCCCTCGGTGGTGAAGATTCAACATCGTTCACCTATAAAAGCTAGGGGCGAACAGATGTATTAAGTGACCCCGGCTAGCTCGCCAAATTTGGTAAGCATATTTATAAGTTTATAAACATACGGCACGAGCTGAGCTGGGAAACACCATAATAATGACAGAATTCCTCCTCCTTCGGAAAGAGAGGGAGAGAGTAGCCGACTTGGAAGGGGTAGGCATAGAAGGCGCAATACCTAGGATGGTGGTCCTACACCGTATCCCACCCAGCTGGAATTAATTCAATATGATTGGGAAGGCAGAACTTAGCCTTAAGCTCTTCCAATTCCTTCACCCCCATCACTGACCGAAAGGCTCCAGGTTCAATATCAGGTGATTTGGTGAAATCGGAACTGGAATCCGAATTGTGTGGAATTATCTCCTCCACCAACGGGAAGGTTCCATCATCAGCAGTGGTAGGAACACTCTCCTCATGGGAAGGAAACACTATTTCCAAAGGGGGCACATGACTTCCCTCACTAGACTCAGAAGTCATGTTAGACATAGTTTGGTATAGGAAAGAGAGGTATCAAACAAGGAAGAGCTAAGAACAATACAAATCACTGGAACAGAGAAGAGCAGCTCAAAGCAAGAAGAGAGCAAGAGAAAAATATGGGATTTTGAAACAACAATAAACTTAAACCTCAAAATCACGTCCAAATACCTCTATTTATAAATATCTTGGCACCAGAACCGAAATGGCTCATCATTACTGGCACCAGAACTGAAGCGGAAGGTTTAATCAGAGGTCACATGCAAAACAAAGCAACATATCGGAAATATACGTCATAATGACTCATGACGTCATCCTAACTCGTGGACAACATAATTCCAACAAATCGCCTAGGAAAATCGAGCGTTTGAAATATGCGGCCCACATAGGCTGCCAATTCACCATAACCACCATGACCTTAATAGCTCTCTTGATTGTTTCTACCACAAATAATAAGATCCGCTCATCAAACCCGCTTAAAGCCGTCCTCATAAGCAGAGGGACTAATTGTATGGGTCAAAATCTATCTTTAGTATATTTAAGCCAAGATAGTACTAGGGGAAGAGTTCACAAGTCTTCGTTTGTCGAAATGGCCCAAGAAGCGGCAAAGTTTGTTGTCGAAGAGTCAACAAGGGACGAAGTCGAGGATTCAACAAGGGTCGAGGCTGAGGTCGAGTACTTTTGACCGAGCTATAAGGGCTAATTTCAAGATAGGATATTACAAAGAATATTCTAGTAGATATTCTCTGCACTTGTACTATTAGGGTTTATTCGGAGCATGTTCCCTATAAATAGAAAAAGACACTATGATAGGAGACATGTAATATTCATTTGTAAAAATACATTTTGACTTGAGAAAGAAGATAGAATCTCATTGCTAAGATACCAATAACACATTTTTGCTGAGATTCTTGTCCATACTTTTCGACTAGATCCGAGAATAACTCAAATATTCAAGGGGTTGTCTATCATTCATCATTGTCAGAAAGAACATTCACTTATTCCGTCCTTTCTTGGGTGACTCATTTTGTGATGACCTAAAAGGTCATCTTATATTTTAGAATTCAATTATGTGCTCTATAGCCTTAAAAATCTCATTTTTACCCTCCTCGATTTGTGTGCACAGTCCGAGCGTATTTCCGAAAAGCTTTTATGTGAAAAATTGAAGAAATAATAATTTTTTGCCTTAAAAAGTAATTTTAGTTGACTTTGGTCAAAGTTTTGAGTAAACGGACCCGGACCCATATTTTGACGGTCCCGGTGGGTCCGTAGTAAAATAGGGACCTGGGCGTATGCCCGGAATCGAATTCCGAGGTTCCTGGCTCTGGATATGAATTTTTGATTAAAATTGAAAAACTGAAATTATAATGGTTTTAAGAAATTGGTTAATGTTTGATCTTGTTGGTATCGGGTCCGTATTTCTGTCACGCCCTGAGCCTGGGGGAGAGACCGGCACCCGGTGACCACCTATCCTTGCGTACCGCTAGCGACTACGAGACTCTGAACATGTAATATCATACATTGGCTATGGGCCGCATTACAAGATAATGTGCGATGCAAAATATAAAACTAAATGAAGACCAATGCTGACTAATGTCAACATAAAGCTGGGCCGGCAAGGCCATCATAATTACTACAACTGACAAGCCAACAAAATATATGTACATGGCCTACAATCCCAACATACTGCACTAACCAACATGATATGTCTACAAGCCTCTACTGATAGATGTACTGTGATCGGAACAGAGCCCCGACCTACCCATAACCTATCTAGATATATACACGATTGTACACAAAACTTCTAGACCCGATACCTCCGAAGGACGGGGAGCTTACCGATAAAGCTGAACTCGGGCAATGCCTACTGAGGAGGTCTACCCGTTTGTCTATCTAAACCTGCACGCATGAAATGCAGTGCCCCCAGAAAGGGACGTCAGTACGAAATAGTGTACCGAGTATGTAAGGCAGTATACAGAAATCTGAAACTGAACTGATAATCTCCACATATGCTTACCTATAGATTCTGACTCAATTCTCTCAATATAATAAGTAAAATAGTTGTATGACCCTATAAGGCTCGGTGTATGTATATATATATATATATATATATATATATATATATAACTTCTCTACCGTAGTAGGCTCGCTCATAGGCGCTCGGCCATACTAGGCTCTGTATCTCGGGCAACTGGGCTCGCTCATAAGCGCTCGGCCACGGTAGGCTCGGTATATAAATTACCATATGATCGGAGGTTTCCCTATAGGGGCCTGCCCATCGATTATAGCTCGATGGTACTGAAAATACTGTAATGCTGTATATATAAATTTCATGCTCACTGGAAGAAAAAAAAAAGAAAATACTCAAATGAATATGAATTCCCGATAAAAAGAATATGGTAACTTACAAAACTAGGAAAATTTACGTAACTTGCGAGACTAGCAAAATATACGTAAATTCAGGAATATGAATTTTTCTTTATGCCTCGTTATCAAACTCGTGTAATTACGAGATCATGCCAATTTGAAAGAAGGGCTTAGCCTTAACATACCTGGAGTAGGAAAAACTCCGTATAATATTCTCGTAGGAGAATTTGATTGCAAAAGCCTTGTTGCTTAACGTCTTGTAGGCTTGAATGTAACATTTCTAAATGTTCTGTTGATCTTTAGTTTTCAAGACAAGAAAAGTGAAGTTTCTTTGACAGCTTGGAGAATGCTAAACATTTTGTTGATCTTTGGTTTCAAGACAAGAAAAGTGAAGTTTCTTTGAAGGCTTGGAAAATGCTAAACATTACTTTTATGATAAGATACTAATTATATATATAAAGTGTAAAAGGTGGGGTGTCTTTGAATGTGTTATGGCATTGGCACCTAAGCAAATTTTGACTTATTAGTCATTTTGTTTGGTTTGGTGGTGCTGCCACATATTTCTCTTTGGGGGGGGGGGGGTTATTCTTATCTTATTTTTTAATAATTAACTAGGTAATATCCCGTTACCCGATAATTAACCAATTACCCGCATAATTTAAAAATTATCTAGAATTACTTAAAATTTTACTTATTTTTAATGTACTTTATATATTATGCTACCGTGTTCATATGGACACTTTCAATGAAACTCGTTTTCTTTAATTCGTATACCCTTTATCCTTCATGACACTTATTTATCGCTTGCTATAAATAGCGGAAATATGTTAACCTCAAGATAATCCCACCCCCAGTCTGTGTCAATTAACTGAAGACGAAACTTTTAGCGTACGAAAAATGAGAGATGTAACATCCTCCCCCCCTTAGAAACATTCGTCCTCGAATTTTTAACTCTCCGGGATCTATATAACCTTGGCAGAGTCTCCTTTGTAACAACGCTACTACAAACTCTTCCTGTAGAACCCCAATAATTTAACGCCACATAGGACCACAATAATAACAACGATGGCCTCACACGACCAATAGCTAACACAAGAATTTGTACATATACCTTGAGGTTATGACGTCTCAGTCGGACCCTTATCTGGAGGAGGAAATAAATAGGGATATATATACTTCATGTCTTCTTCGGCCTCCCAAGTCATTTCTTCCACATTGTTGTTTCTCCAAAGTACTTTCACGGAGGCTACCTCCTAATTCCGTAGCTTGCAGATTTGTCGGTCTAAAACAGTACCAAATTTTCCTCGTATGACAAGTCCTTTGTAATTTGTACATCATCAGTGGGCATCACTCGGGTAGGATCGCCAATGCACTTCCGTAACATAGATACGTGAAAAACTGGATGGACATACTCTAATTTCGAGGGCAATTCTAACTCATAAGCTACTTGGCCCACTCTCCGGATGATCCTATAAGGCCCAATATACCGTGGGCTAAGTTTGCCTTTCTTTCCAAACCTCATCACACCCTTCATAGGTGAAACCTTTAAGAATACCCAGTCATGAACCTCGAATTCTAAATCTCATCGCCGCATGTCAGAATATGACTTTTGACGACTCTGAGTTGTCAACAGTCGCTCCCGGATGAGCTTTACTTTTTCTATGGCCTGCTGGACCAGGTCTGGCCCATGTAACCCAGATTCTCGAACATCAAACCACCCTATAGGAGATCTGCACTTACGCCCATACAAGGCCTCGTACGGATCCATCTAGATATTGGAGTGGTAACTGTTATTATATGAAAACTCGATAAGAGGTAGATGTTCATCCCAACTTCTTTTAAAATCCAACACACATGCTCGTAACATATCCTCGAGCGTCTGAATAGTGCGCTCGGCTTGCCCATCAGTTTGTGGATGAAAAGTTGTGTTGAGATTCACCTGAGTTCCTAGAGCTCTCTGAAATGACCTCCAAAAATGCGCTGTAAACTGGACCCCCACAGTCAGATATAATAGATATTGGTACTCCGTGTAGTCGCAATATCTCCTTAATATATAATTTTGCATAATCTTCTACTGTATATGTAAATCTGACCGGTAGGAGATGAGCTGATTTCGTGAGCCTATCGGCTATCACCCATATGGAATCGAACTTACAACGAGAACGAGGTAAACCCATGATAAAGTCCATGTTTATCGCCTCCCATTTCCATGTCGGGATCTCAATAGTCTGCATTAGCCCTCTGGGCTTCTGGTGCTCTATTTTCACCTGCTGACAACTAGGGCATTGAGCGGCATACTCAGCAATATTCCTCTTCATATCGTTCAACCAATACACATCCTTAATGTCATAATACATCTTCGTCGACCCACGGTGAATGGAATACCATGAATAATGTGCCTCTGACATAATCCTGTCTCGTAACCCTGCTATATCTGGAATTCACAGTCGACCCATGTATCTTAGAAACCCATATCCCTTGATCTCTAACAAGGACTTCTTCTGCTGCGAAACTCAGCTCTCTCAACTGGACCAACTCTGGGTCCTCGTACTACCTTTCCTTTACTTCAGTTATGAGAGATGATTTTGCAGTATTTTGGAGTACAACTCCACCATTGCCAGAGTCTACTAACCGAACCCCCAAACAAGCCAATTGATGAATCTATCTATTTAATTGCCTTTCTTGGCCTCTACATGTGCTAAGCTAACTATGGATCGACGACTTAAAGCATCTGCCACCACATTAGCTTTCCCTGGATGGTAGAGAATGCTAACATCATAATCTTTTAATAACTCAAGACATCGCCTCTGTCGCAAATTCAACTCTTTTTGCTTGAAGATATACTGCAGGCTTTTATGATCTGTGAATACATCAACATGAACAACATACAAATAATGCTACCATATCTTAAGTTCATGGACCACCGCAGCTAACTCGAGGTCGTGGGTCAGATAATTCCGTTCCTGCTTCCTTAATTTCCCTGAAGCATACACAATTACCTTCCCATGTTGCATTAGGACACATCCTAACCAGACACCTGAGGCATCACAATACATGGCATATCCATCTGGACCCTCTGGAAGGGCTAGAACTGGTGCTGAGGTCAACTTGTTCTTAAGCTCTTGGAAACTCTTCTCACAGGCCTTTGTCCACTGAAACTTGGTTTCTTTCTGTGTCAACTTCGTTAATGGTGCTGAAAGAGAAGAAAACCCCTCTACGAACCTCCGGTAGTATCCTACTAAGCTTAGAAAGCTACGAACCTCTGTCAGAGTGGTAGGTCTAGGCCAGGATTTCACAGCCTCAATCTTCTGAGTGTCTACCTTTATACCTCTGTCGGATACAATGCTCCCTAAGAATGCTACGGACTTCAACAAAAACCTACACTTAGAAAACTTAGCATACCATTTATTATCACGGAGGGTTTGGAGTACCGCTCGCAGGTGATCCACATGCTCATCAATAAACCAGAACGTGAATAAACCAGAATAACATCAATAAAGACTATCACGAACAGATCCAAATATGTCCGGAATAGGCTTTCATTAAGTCCATAAATATGGCAGGTGCATTCGTCAACCCGAAGGACAGGACAAGGAAATCGAAGTGGCCATATCGGGTACTGAAGGCTGTCTTGGGAATATCTTTCTCCCGAACTCCGAACTGGTGGTACCCCGACCTCAAATCTATCTTTGAAAAGCATCTAGCTCCCTGCAACTGATCAAACAAGTCGCCTATCCTTGTAAATGGATACTTATTCTTAATATTTACCTTGTTCAGTTGCCTATAATCGATACACATCCTTAGCGAGCCGTCTTTCTTTCGTACAAACAATACCGGTGCACCCCAAGGTGAGGTACTAGGTCTGATGAAACCTTTCTCCAGTAAATCTTTTAACTTCTCCTTCAACTCCTTTAATTCGATAGGTTCCATTCTATACGGAGGGATGGATATTGGTTGCGTTCCTGGAAACAAATCGATGCCAAAATCAATCTCTCGCTCTGGAGGAATACCTGGAAGTTCATCTGGAAATACATCCGCGTACTCTTTCATTACTGGAATAGATTGAATTGTAGGTGATCATGCCCAACTATGCCTTATAAAAAGAACTAAGCGGTCGTCGCAAATATAATCCAAGTATTTAGCCCAAAGTCGAATCCCACAGGGAATTAACCTATCAATTACTTTTGCCAAACTCACTAAATTCTCCGTAATCAACTTCCCAGATGTTTTGAATAACAATTGGTGATATTTCCACTAACTATGGATGAATAAGATTTATCAAACTAAGAGTTAACTAAGACTGAGTTGTAAACAAATAAGATAAGGGTCTACAGTTGTGATTTCCCCTATTGATGGACTCCCTTCCTACTATGTGTCATATAGATTTGCCTAATCTTCTCTATAGATCATGAGCAATCTTACTGTCGTAACTCTCTCCTGAGTAATTATGACAATTTACTAGATGCACTCTCCTACGTTACGCTAGCTGGCTTTTATTACAGCTCACTTAGATCGCACCCAAGGTTTCATTATACCTAATCCCACCTTTGAACCCTCGGTTATTGATTCCTCATATACTTTGAGAGTGGTATTTTTCAAAAACTACCTAAATATGCACTCTCTCCCAACTAATACATACTAAATAGGCACAACTAATTGAGGGCCCTTCAATTAACTACAAAAAAAATGTAGTTAAACAAATAGAGATTAAACTGGGAAAACTATATTAACAAAACAAGAAGTTCATCCTTCAACAGGTTCCATCAAAACCCTAGACTAAATAAATTAGCTACTCATAATTGTGTTCATAATAACAACAACAAATTTCATCATGAATGATAAAAACAAGAGGAAGAATGGTAGAACTCAATGCCGAATTATCCTCCTTGCCTTTTGCCTCTCCTTGCCTTGAACAAACTAATAAAACCTTGATATCCTCTCTTTTGGACGAGCTGGAAATTTTATAGTTTAAGTGGAATTGCCCCCAAACTTCCAAGTTTACCCCTGAAGTTACTGCGTACTTGGACGGACTAGCGCTGTCGCGCTTGAACCGCGCTAGTGGCCGCGCTAAATGCCATATACAATGTCCCGTTTCCTCTGGGCTAGCCCGGCCACGCTAATGACTGCACTAGTGGCCGCGCTAATGGCACTTTATTCTGCCCTATTTCTCCTTCTTTAGCGTGGCCGCGCTAAGGCCATGCTAGAGCGAGTCAGCTCTTTTTCTCTTTTTCTCTTCCTCTTTCCACGTACTCAACTCTGAGGGGATTTCCTTGCTCTAATTTAGCTCCAAACACTGTCCTATGTCCTCATAAGCACGACTTGCTCCTGCAAAACATAAAATCCACAATTAGAGCCATTTTATCATCATTTAACCTTCCAAGAACAGTGAAGCATAGTAAAGTTAAGGTATAAATAGTCGCTAAACTATATGAATCTAGACTATTATCAACACCCCACACTTAAATCATTGCTAGTCCTCGAGCAATCCACCATACTCTACAAAGGTTCATTCACTAAGAATTTCCCTAACATGTCACACCAAGAACATATTACCAACGTTGTGTCTACTAGTGTAACATCTTTGCCTCAAGAGTTGACTCTCATGGGTCGTGCAATATTCATACTTACTCAATTTACTCTATACAGAGGTCAAGACTTACCTTTCCTTCATGAATCAAGTTCCCTCACATAAACAAGAGAGTAGTTCCACAAGTAATAACATTAAGAATAATTAGGAACTCAGATAGACAAAATTCACTCACTCTCAGAAAGACATTCATATGCCACAAAAATGCACCATAGGCTTGCCCGTAGTGTACTACTCTACTAATCGAGCACATTCAGTCTAAGATCAATTAGGACTTCATTTGGTTGTAATGTAGGCTAAGGGACGGGTAGGATATATTTGGATATAGTGACTAACCTCCCTAAGCACTTTTAATACAATTACTTTCGCATTCAGAACCAACTTATGTCAGACCAAACATTCCACCACACTTCTATTTGGAATACCCCCAAAATCCTTTAGGTGCAACTAGTATCAAGTCACCACTTATCAAGGACTACATTTACTTTTTTTCTTTTTTTTTTCAAGTGGCGCTTATTCATTCATTTTTTCCAAAACACTGCACCTTTTTCCCCATTTCATTGGTTCCACTCAAAAACCAAACCAACTACCCCACACTTTAACTTTTACATACTTCATAACAATTCAAGTGTCATGGGAGGTAAAGGGGGTTCAAACAGATGGGTTGTTCAAACAATTGAGTAAGGTTTGTAATGTGGTTGCCAAAGAAACAGGCTCATAGGCTCAACGGGGTTAACTACGATAGATCACATTTAGGTGGGTATACTTTATATATCTGGCTTAACAAAGAAATGCCTATATCACTTCTAAGACTGAATAAAGCTACTATTTCTCTTTGCAAACACACAGGGCAAGTTCTAGGCATCAAATGCAGAACATAGAATACACTACAACTCACACACACTCAGCACACTCTCTTCTGAGTACTCAAGTCAGTTACAAACATACAATTTAAGCCACACTAACAAGAATCAACACTGAGAGTAAGCGTCACACTCTAGTCTCTACGGTGTTCAGGTGTAACAACGATAAGGGATTCTCTTCCTATCTTAGCTCATCGCCCATAAGTACCAACTAAAAAATTAAAAACAAAATTAAAAAAAACTAACTACACCCGGTTCAAGCAAAACCCTTGAAAAAGAACCGCGGTCCAAAGAAAAACCAAAGGGGAGTTACTACACTATCTAAAACAGAAAATCTTTTTGGTATTTTCTTTAGACTTACTTCCCTCAAGAAAACTGTCTAGGAAATCCGTCGTCAGGAAGAGTCCAACATATTTTTGATTTTTTTTTATGGTCGACTTAGATCCTCATGAACCCCGTCGAATGAGATCCGTCGTCGGGACAAGTCGACTTGCATAATTAAACTACTACTTAAAACAAAAAAAACTAAAAAAAAAACCCAAAAGAAAACAAAAGAAAACATATAACAATTATGTTCCTACATATATACACATACAATGAAGTGTCCCCCACCCCACACTTAAAATGTAGACATGTCCTCATGGCATACACAATAAAGAACTATGAGGTAGAGGAACTTCCCTGAAGGATCAATCTTGATCGGAGACCGTCCCCGGGTCCAGACGACAAGCACGACCCAGAGCCCGCAGCCAACCCATTATTTTCTTCTCTGATTTTGTATTTTGGGTGGCTAGCGCATCAACTCGCAACCCCAAGTCAGTGACTGAGGTACGCAAACCTGCCATCTCTTACTCTAGATTGTCCAGCCTATGACTTCGACGGGCCCTAGACGGACCTGCTACATCGGCAACATGCTCATGAGTGGGCAGATCCACCCCCACTTCTACCTGTTCGTCATCCTCCTCCTCAGGCTCATTCTCCTCATCAGAACCACCAACCACCACATGATCCTTCCCATTAGTTATCTTATCTGCTCGAAAGGCGTCCTCTGTCGGCACTTTGCCACCTGTCGCCAAATTTTTCGGCACCCCGGCTGCACGGCATAATCTAGTGACAAGAGAGGGGAATAAGAATCCATACCTCTTAATTGGACAGCGAATAAACATCTCCTCGTGCATGAGCTTGGACACATCAAAGTCGTGGCCGTTCATGAAACACCAGATCAAACAAGCGCGAGGAGCATTCACCTCCGTGGTGTTGTGGGACGGGATCATGCGGTTGTTGATGAGGTATATCCAACACTTCGCTTCAAAGGTGAGAGCCGACGACTTGAAATTATCCCCGTATTTATACCACTCAATCTCCTTGCCAGGGGCACAGATAGTTGGCAGGAACGTCTCCCACTAAGTGAAGCGTCTACCATACGCCTCGTAGAAGTCATCCATCTCCGCCACAGGACCTGGTAGCCTGTAGGTTCTCCGAATGGCTTCCACCGAGGTGTCACATGCCTCTTTATCAGGATGACCACATCATCCCTATGCTCCGAAACATTTGCATAAAATTCTCTTACCACCATCGCATTGGCTTCATCCGGTTCTTCAAAGAAAACATCCAACCGGCGCCGGAGCAGCTCATTGCACATGTTCGGACAGTCATACCTGAGGGATGCTGTATCCATGCCACGTTCTGGTATTGGCACCTTTTATTCCTTATCAACAAACCGTTCCTGAGCCTTAGCATATACGAACTTGTTGCTATCATAAGAACGAGCATCAGTTGGCGGTCATGCTCTAGATGATTCTGCTTGTCTGCTGGAGGAAGGACCGGTGGCTTGGTGCTTTCTGGGGGGTGCCATATTATCTACAATAAAGAACATCATTAGCGCAGTACAAAAGAAGTGACCCAACTATGGTTACTCAGACTTCACCCTTACAATTGGTCACAATAATCAATGACATTCACTGTGGCATTTAAACAAACACTTGGTGGGAATCATTCTTCGGAGTCCCCAATTAATCATATTGTAACCCAATTACCCCCACAATTTCAAATCAATCAACTAAGTTAAGAGATATAACTCCATTATTACCACCACCCACAAGCACTACATATACACTACAAATTACTTCTAAGAAAAGAGAAGAAAAACTACTACCTAACAAAGAATTAAAAAGAAAACCTAACAAAAATTGGCAAAGAGAAAATATACCTATGGTGTGAGAAGATTGTGAGAGTTGAATAAGTGTGTTGAAGGTTGTGAGATTGAGAACTTGGGAGGATGAGGGCTGAGAGTATTTTGGGGAGGGAGAGAGGCGTGTGTTTTGGGGTGGGGAGAGTAAGAGTTGTGGAAGATGAAGTGTTTTAGGAGGAATAGGAGAAGGGGGGTTAGTGTTGGGTAAATAAGAAATAAGAAATAAGAAAAAAATTAAAATCAAAATGAAAAAATAAAAAAATTAACGGTCCAAACCTGTCCAAAAAATAAAAAAATGAACCTACAGGCGTGGTCCTAGCGCGCTCGCGCTAGTCGCGTAGAGACGATGCAGAGAGGAAGCCAGTTAGCGCGGCCGCTCTACTCCCAGGCAGACCGATCTTCGATATGCGCAGCCAAGCGCGGCCGCGCACCTGGACCTCGAAATTTTTCACTTTTTTCTACCTTTTTCCTCGGGTCGTCTGGACTTAACACTCGCCTAAGTTCACCTGCATATGTTAGTACATACAAATAGTAAAATAAAATTCTAACTACAATAACTCACTACGTGTTGGGTTGCCTCCCAACCAGCGCCTTATTTAATGTCGTGGCACGACAATTACAACAAGACAATGGGTTGCCTCCCATGCAGCGCCTGATTTAACGTCGCGAAATGACGTAGATAAGCGCATTTAAGGCTTGCTCGACCTCTGAGGTTCAGTCAGATGTATCACCATGGTTTCATCCATGCCCACATACAGTTTCAACTCTATGCCCGTTGACTCTAAATGTGTGGGATCTTTTTCTGACGCAATCTCTATGGCACCTGAAGGAAGCACTTCGACCACACGAAATGGACCAGACCATCGTGACTTGAGTTTACTCGGAAATAACCTTAATCTTTAATTATAAAGCAACACCATATCTCCGGGTTTGAATTTCGCTCAACAATGTTCTTATCGTGCAACCTCTTCATTCTCTCCTTGTACAACCTCATGCTCTCGAAAGAAAGATATCGGAACTCATATAGCTCATGCAATTCTGTGACTCTATTTGTGCCCGCAGCCTCAATGTCCAAATTTAGCTGCTTCAATGCCCACCAGGCTCTGTGTTCTAGTTCCACTGGAAAGTGGCATGCCTTCACGAATACCAACTTGCATGGTGACATACCAATTGGTGTTTTGAAGGCGATTTTGTAGGCCTAGAGTGCGTCATCTAGCTTTTTTTTCCCAATCATTTCTTGTGGCGTTCACAGTTTTAGTCAGCACACTCTTTATTTCTCTATTAGAAACTTCGACATGTCCACTGGTCTGAGGATGGTATGAGGTTTCCACCTTGTGGCGCACATCCTACTTTGCTAGCAATTTCTCAAAGGCTCGATTGTAGAAGTGCATGCCTCCGTCACTGATAATAGCTCTTGGGACCCCGAAACGGGTGAATATATTCTTCTTCAAGAACCCAACCACCACCCTTGCATCATTGGTGGGGAGAGCTGCAGCTTCCACCTATTTTGACATATAATCTACAGCAACAAGTATGTACTTATTGCCATAGGAGCTGACGAAGGGGCCCATGAAGTCTATCCCCCATACATCGAACACTTCAACCTCTTGAATTGGGTTCATGGGCATCTCATGGCGATGGGAGATGTTCCCGGTTTGCTGACATTCATCACAGCCCTTCACCCATTGATGTGCATCCTTAAACACAGTTGGCCAGTGGAACCCAGTTTCTAGTACTTTCGCCGTCGTCCTGACTCCTCCAAAATGTCCACCATATGCCGATGTGTGACATGAATACAAAATAGAATATTGCTCTATCTCGGGGGAACACCTCCGGATCATATTGTCAACAAAAATTCTAAACAGATAAGGTTCATCCCAGTAATATATGCGGCATTCACGGTAAAACTTTTTCTTTTGGACAGAGGAAAGGTCATAGGGGACTATACCACTTGCCAGGTAATTTTCAATGTATGCATACCATGGCACTTCCTCAAGGCTTGTAGAGAGTAGCTGCTCGTCTGGAAAGGTTTCCAGAATATCCTCTGCCTCAACTGAGTTTTCAGCTCCTTCAAGTCGCGATAGATGGTCCGAAACTTGGTTGTTCGTGCCCTTACAGTCATGAATCTCCAGGTCGAACTCTTGCAGTAGTAGCACCTAATGAATCAGGCACGGTTTGACTCCTTCTTTTCAATCAAGTACATGAGAGCAGCATGATCAGTGCATACAAAACTTTAGAGCCAATCAGGTATGATCTGAACTTGTCGAAGGCAAACAACACCGCCAACATCTCTTTTCAGTCACAGTGTAGTTCAGCTGGGCTCTACTCAACATCCTACTTGCATAGTAAATTGGGTGCATTATCTTGTCTTTCCACTGTCCTAGCACTGCTCCCTCTGCATAGTCACTGACGTCACAAATGAGTTCGAATGGTTGCTCCCAGTCGAGGGAAACAATGATGGGTGTTGTGACTAGCCTCTTCTTCAACTCCTCGAATGCTACCCTGCAATTGTCAGAAAACACAAAAGGGTGATCCTTTTCTAAAAACTTACATAAAGGGTTGACAATTTTGTAGAAGTCTTTGATGAATCTCTGGTAGAAACCGGCATGCCCGAGAAAGCTCCTGATTTCTTTGACTGATGTGGGAGGTGGAAGCTTTGCTATCACATCAACTTTATCCCGATCCACCTCGATTCCCTTGCTTGATACCAGGTGTCCCAAGACTATACCCTCTTGTACCATGAAAGGGCACTTTTCCCAATTGAGTACAAGGTTAGTCTCAATGCACCTCTTCAACACTCGGGTCAAATTTGTAAGGCACTCATCGAATGAATTTCCCACCACTGAGAAATAATCCATGAAAACCTCCATTATGTCTTCAACCATGTCAGTGAATATGTGCATCATGCACCTTTGGAATGTGGCGGGTGCATTGCATAGTCCAAAGGGCATCCTCCGGAAGGCAAAAATCCCATATGGACATGTGAACGAGGTCTTCTCTCTGTCCTCTGGTGCAATGGAGATTTGGTTGTACCCTGAGTACCCATCAAGAAAATAGAAGTGAGACCTCCCTGCCAATCTGTCAAGCATCTGATCAATCAAGGGAAGTGGGAAGTGGTCTTTCCGGGTGGCCAGATTTAATTTCCTATAGTCCATGCAAATTCTTCAGCCTGTGGCGGTTTTTGTTGAGATCAGCTCATTGTTATCATTTCTCACCACCGTCATACCACCCTTCTTAGGAACACATGCACCGGGCCAACCCAGTTGCTTTCAAAGATGAGGAAAATGATTCCCGTATCTAACCACTTAATAATCTCCTTCTTCACCACTTCCTTCATATTGGGGTTCAGCCTTCTTTGGTGTTCCCTGGAAGGTTTGTGCCCCTCTTCCAGCAGAATTTTATGCATACAATACGCTGGGCCAATCGTCTTTATGTTTGCCATGGACCACCCAATGGCAGTCTTGCACTCCGTGAGTACCTACAAAGTTGTTGTGCCTGCACATCTAACAAACTAGATGAGATAATAGCAGGTAATGTGGAGTTAGGTCCTAGGAACGCGTACCTGATATGGGTGGGCTGTGACTTTAACTCCAGCTTTGGTGGTTCTTCTATGGATGGCTTGGCTGGAGGAGTTTCTCTTTTTTCTAAGTGTAGGGTCTCAACTTCAAGTGATCTCTTCCAAAAGCCTTTTCCCTCAAAAGCCAGCACCCATTCTGCCAATTCTTCCCCATTCACCTCATCTAAATTCATAAGACATGTACCAAGGGGATCCTCAATAGTTAAGGTCTCATCAACCTCTTCCAGGATTACATCCATGGCATCAATAATAGAACAATTGGCGAATTCACTTGGTCGCCTCATAGATTTCTGCATGTTGAATGTTATTTCCTCATCGTTCAACCTCATCTTGAATTCCCCAGTTTCACAACCAATGAGAGCTTGCCCCGTGGCCAAGAACGGCCTTCCCAAAATGGGAATTTCTTCATACACTCTACAATCCAAAATCACAAAATCTACAAGGAACACGAATTTCCCTACCTGCACCAACACGTCATCCAGAATACCTGAGGGCCTTTTCACAGTTCTATCAGCCAACTGCAATAACATATACGTCGGTTTATCTCTTCCAATCCCCAACCTCTTATAGATATTGGCCCCCAAATCATAAAGTGCCTTGGTAAAGGAAAAGTTACCAATGGTGCAGGGAATTGTGAAACTCCCTGGGTCGGACAACTTTTCAGCAACTGGTCTAGTCACCACAGCACTGCAGGTCTGAGTTAGAGTCACTGTGGCCAAGTCTTGGAAGTCGAATTTTCGGGACATAAGGTCCTTCATCATTTTTGCATAACCAGGCATCTCCTTCAAAGCATCAATCAATGGAATATTTACCTGAATCTGTTTCAACATCTCCAAGAACTTCTTGTATTGCTCATCTTTCTGGTACTTGGCCAGCCTCTGTGGGAATGGTGTTGGAGGTCACTTCTTCCCAATGATTTGGGTTTTCTATTTATCAGACACTACCTCTACTACCGGCTCCTGGGCTGTCTCAGCTTCTTTCTCAGCCTCAATCTGTGTGTTGGTTTCTTTCTGGGCAGGCTGCACTGTCACCTTTGTCAGTCTTGCTGAATCATCCAGCTCAATGGGCACTGGTACAAGTGTCTCAGCCTGTCTGCTTTCTCAAGCCCTCTCTTTCTACAAGTCTAGGTCTCCGCCGTTACGTAAACTCACTGCCATCATCTACTTTGGACCCTGATCTTTTGGATTTACCTGAGTGTCTGCAGGTAATATCCTGTGAGGACGATTATTCAATAACATCGAAATCTGACCCAATTGCACTTCAATGTTATTTATGGCTGACTCATGTGCATCTACTCTTTCATTCACTTTTGCATTTGACCCAATAACCTACTGCATCATTGCCGCGAGTTTAGCAAACCCATCTTCATGTCTCCCACCATGTTGCTGCTAAGAAGGATGATAACCCTGCTGCTGATTTTGGTTGTTGTACCCCTGTGGCCTTTGGTAGGGCGCCACATTACCGTGAGGTTGAATGGCTCCCATGTTTCCGTTGTTGTGATGCGGCTGGACTGGCCTGTATGGCTGATTCTACTGGCCCCAATTCTAACCACCCTGTCTCTGTCCCCCATAATTAGACACATAATTCATGTTCTCAGGGTAGTGATGGTGGTCACTTTCAGCATTCCACTGGTTACCAATTGGCTGACTAATGAAAGATGTGCATAAGCCCCCATTGGTTGCATCTACAATGTGCATCTGCTGCTTCTGTCCTAACTCTTCCACCCTTTTAGTGAGTATGCTCATTTGTGTCATTAAGGTGGCCATATTTTCAGCAAGAGTGTTGGCTGAATCTAAGGCCACTGAGTGAAATACTGGAGTGATGGGTGCATTCCTGGTTGTCCATCCCGAATTATGTTCCATCTTGTCAAGCAGGATCTGGATTTCTCTCCATGATTTGCTCAAGAATGCTCCACCAGCTGAAGCATCAACATTAGCCTTCACGCTATCTGCCAGACCCATGTAAAACCGTTGCCCCAACATCTTCTCTGGAATACCGTGGTGCGGACATATAACCAACATCCCTTTGAATCGTTCCCATGTTTCTTGCAATGTTTCCGTTGGTTTCTGTTTGAAGCTCAAAATTTCATCAATTTGCTAAGCAGTCTTGTTGGGTGGATGAAACTTGTTCACAAATTGTTTGACTAGCTCCTCCCATCTATTGATGGAATTGATAAGGAAAGAATTTAGCCAAGTCTGGGTTGCTCCTGTCACTGAGAATGGAAACAACAACAACAACTTTATTGCTTCCTGAGTCACATTGGACTGCCTTTGAGTTTTGCAGATTGACAGGAAATTTTTCACGTGTTGTTGAGGATCTTCAATGTATGACCCCGAGAATAGTCCCTTGTATTGCAACAAGTGAAGCATGTTGTTTGTGATTTGAAAATATTCGCCTGTATCTGCGGGACTACTATCGTTGTGGCCAAGTTCTCTGTTGTAGGTTGTGCCCAGTCATATAGGGCAGCCTCTGGCTGCGCAGCTGGGTCTACCACGTTATCCCCATTATTGTTTATATTGTTCACCAGATCTTCCATGTCTGGTTCAGGTTGTTCAGTTGATTGTTGTCGTTTGCTTTTCCGGTTGGCCCGATTCAAGGCCTTGAAAACTTTCTCAGGATCTGATAATGCTTCAAACACTTCACCAGTTCTCGATGAGTTTCTAGGCATGCACCTGTACAACCAAGTTAGCAAACGTTAAAATTTCAATTTATGGATTGAAAAGGATGAAAATTGATTACACTAAGAATTTTTTGTATTTCTTTCAATTGTAATTGACAACACCGTTAATTCCCCGGCAATGGCGCCAAAATTTAATCACGCCCAACTATGCCTTATAAAAAGGAGTAAGCGATCGTCGCAAATATAATCCGGGTATTTAGCCCAAAGTCGAATCCCACAGGGAATTAACCTATCAATTACTTTTGCCAAACTCACTAAATTCTCCGTAATCAACTTCCCAGATGTTTTGAATAACAATTGGTGATATTTCTACTAACTATGACTGAATAAGATTAATCAAACTAAGAGTTAACTAAGACTGAGTTGTAAACAAATAAGAGAGGGGTCTAAGCTTGTGATTTCCCCTATTGATGGACTCACTTCCTGCTATGTGTCATATAGATTTGCCTAATATTCTCTATTGATCATGAGCACTCTTACTACTGTAACTCTCTCCCGAGTAATTACGACAATTTACTAGACTCACTCTCCCGAGTTAAGCTAGTTGGCTTTTATTACAGCTCACTTAGATCGCACCCAAAGTTTCGTTATCCCTAATCCCACCTTTAAACCCTCGATTATTGATTCCTCATATACTTTGGGAGTGTTGTTGTTCAACAACTTATTAAATATGCACTCTCTCCCGAGTAATACATACTAAATAGGCACAGCTAATTGAGGGCCCTTCAATTGACTACAACAAGAATGTAGTTGAACAAATAGAGATTAAACTGAGAAAACTATATTAGAACAACAAGAAGTTCATCCTTCAACAGGTTCCATCAAAACCCTAGACTACATAAATTAGCTACTCATAATTGTGTTCATAATAACAACAGCAAAATTCATCATGAATGATAAAAATAAGAGGAAGAAAGGTAGAACTCGATGTTGAGTTATCCTCCTTGCCTCTCCTTGCATTGAACAAACTAATAAAACCTTGATATCCTCTCCTTTGGATGAGATGGACCTTTTATAGTTTAAGTGGAATTGCCCCCAAACTTCCAATTTTACCCCTGAAGTTACTGCGTACTTGGACGGACTAGCGCGGTCGCGCTCGAACCGCGCTAGTGGCCGCACTAAATGCCATATACACTGTCCCGTTTCTTCTGAACGACCGCGATCGCGCTAATGACCGCGCTAATTAGAGACATTTTATCGTCATTTAACCTTCCTAGAACAGTGAAGCATAGTAAAGTTGGGGTATAAATAGTCGTTAAATTATATGAATCTAGCCTATTATCAGTAGGTATCTCAGCATTCGCATCTTTAACTCGCACAATATGATAAATTCACCCTTTTGCGATCATTTTCCTCGCCTTCATATAGGAAATAAACCTACCTCTGGGTGTCGCTGTACTACCTACCCATTCAAGGACTGGCTCACACGAAAAATGAAATATGGCTGTCTTTGCTCGATAATCAATTGTGGCATAAAAAGCTGCCAACCAGTCCATGCCCATGATAGCATCAAAATCCAACATCTCTAGCTCAACTAGGTCGTCTGAGGTCTGACGACCACAAACTGATATCGTACAACATCGGTAAACGCATCTAGCGATAATCTATTCTCCGACCGGTGTAGATACCGCAAAAGGACCACTTAGTATTTCAGGCACTATACCAAATTTCCTCGCGACAAATGGGGTAATACATGATAAAGTAGATCTTGGTTTTATCAAGGCATAAACAATGTGAGAACAAATGGTCAACATACCTGTCACAACGTCTGGTGAGGACTCTTGGTCCTGTCGACCTGCTAGCGCATAGATACGATTCTGGTTACCACCTGAACTGGATCCTTTACCTTTGCCTCGACCTCTACCAGCCGAAGACTGAGACTCGCGCCTTGAAGGATGCACGGACATAGCTGATCCTGTTGTTGAATTCGCTGGTTGCACCATACCCCCAGAATCTCTATTTGGGCAATCTCGCATCATATGCCCTCGACGTTCACATGTATAACAAGCATCGGAACCGGCTCGATATTGGCCTAAGTGTCCTCTACCGCAGATGGCACTCCACGGCAGGAATGGCCATGTCTGCCCCGAACCTCGTTGTCGCTGCAAACATGATGCCTGGGAGCTTTCATTTGGTCCTGACTGAGTATAGCGGTCATACCTGTACCCCTGTAACTGAGGTGGTGGAGGTCTAGGTGGCTGTTCAAAGTACTGGGGCCTGTAACTACCGTGAGACTACTCTTGAGACCTGGCAAATCTCATCCTCTTACGCTGCCCTGACTCAGTCCTCTCTGCAACCTGCTACCGACGCCTAGCCCTTTCTATATTCTGGGAATATGCCTGAATCCGAGAGATATCCATTCTATTCTGCAATGCAGCAGTGGCACACGCCTCGGTAAATTCTGGGGCCAACCCTGCTATAAACCTGTGGATTCTATCCCGCATAGTAACAACTATGGATGGTGCATATCTGTCCAATAAGTCAAAATGGAGACTATATTCTTGAAAACTCATATTGCCCTGCTTGAGGGCTAGAAACTGATCGATTCGAGCCTGTCGGATCTCCCGCAGTAAGTACTGGTCAAGGAAGGTAGCTGAAAAAGTCTCCTAAATAGCAGGAGGTGCATCACGTCCCCTGGAACTTTCCCATCCCTCATACCAAAGGATGGCTATATCCCGGAGTCGAAAAGCTCCTAAATCAACCGCCTCTTTCTCTGTGGCATGCATAACTTGAAAGATCCTATGAAGCTGATCTATGAAATCCCGCGGGTCCTCCCTTTGATCTGTCCCCGTGAACTCTGGGGATTCAAAGCAATAACTCTCAGACCCTTGAACTCCCAGATCCCTCAGAAGGTCCTACACTAGCGGATGCCCTAGACTGTTTTTGGGTAGCTACCAACTGTGCCAACAAATGCACCACACTCTTCAAGTCTTGATCTGATGGAAGCGGAGGGGAAACTGGATGTGTGGTCTCCCTAGGAATCTCCTCAGGTGGTGGAGGAGCCTGTAATTGTCGGGGAGGGGTCTCTCCCTGCGACTCCGATTGGGCCTCATCCACTATGGGTACCCTGCCAGCCCCCTCACGTACTGCTGTTTCTCTCCTCTAGCTAGTCGTAGTCTTCCTATTTACCGTCATCTATGCATGCAAACATCAACACGTAAGTTTAACTCAAATTTCCTATCACTCAGTGCTACAGCACGATTTAGATTTGAAAGAAGGGTAACCAACTCCTAAATGCCCTGTAGTCCCCTGCTTATATAATGTGGTGCACCACACATCTATAAACAAGACCCTACTAGACACGACTCGTAGACTTCCTAGAAAATAACTACTCTGATACCGCTTTTGTCATGCCCCGAGCCTAGGGAGAGACCGGCACCCAGTGCCCACCTATCCTTGCGTACCACTTGCGACTACGAGATTCTGAACATGTAATGTCATACTTTGGCTATGGGCCACATTACAAGATAACGTGCGATGCAAAATATAAAACTAAATGAAGACTAACGCTGACTAATGTAAACATAAATCTAGGCCGGCAAGGCCGTGATAATTACTACAACTGACAAGCCAACAAAATATACGTACAGGTCCTACAAGCCCAACATACTGCACTAACCGACATGATATGTCTACAAGCCTCTACTGATAGATGTATTGTGATAGGAACAGGGGGCCCACCTACCCATAACTTATCTACATATATACACGATATGTACACAAAACTTCTAGACCCGGAAACTCCGAAGGATGGGGAGCTTATCGATAAAGCTGAACTCGGGCAACGCCTACTGAGGAGGTCTACACGTTTATCTGTCTAAACCTGCACGCATGAAATACAGCGCCCCCAAAAAGGGATGTCGGTACGAAATAGTGTACCAAGTATGTAAGGCATTATACAGAAAGTTGAAACTGAACTAATAATCTCCACATATGCTTACCTGCAGATACTGACTCAATTCTCACAATGTAATATGTAAAATAGTTGTTCGGCCCTATAAGGATCGCTATATATATATATATATAAAACTGCTCTACCGTAGTAGGCTCGCTCATAGGCGCTCGTCCATACTAGGCTCTGTATCTCGGGAAACTGGGCTCGCTCATAGGCGCTCGGCCACAATAGGCTCAGTATATAACTTACCATCTGATCAGAGGTTGCCCAATAGAGGCCTGCCCATCAATTATAGCTCGATGGTAATGAAAATACTGTAATATTGTATATATAAATTCCATGCTCTCTTGACTAGAAGGAAAAAAAAGGAAATACTCAAATGAATATAAAGTCCCGATAAAGAGAATATTGTAACTTACAAAACTAGAAAATTTACGTAACTTGCGAGACTAGCAAAATATACGTAAATTCCAGGATATGAATTTTTCTTTATGCCTCGTTATCAAACTCGTGTAATTACGAGATCATGCCAATTTGACAGAAGGGCTTAACCTTAACATATCTGGAATAAGGAAAACTCCGTATAATATTCTCGTAGGAGAATCTGATTGCAAAAGCCTTGTAGCTTAACGTCTTGTAGGCTTGAATGTAACGTTTCTAAATGTTCTGTTGATCTTTGGTTTCAAGACAAGAAAAGTGAAGTTTCTTTGAAGGCTTGGAAAATTCTAAACATTCCTTTTATGATAAGATACTAATTATATTTAAAAAGTGTAAAAGGTGGGGTGTCTTTAAATGTGTTATGGCATTGCCACCTAAGACAATTTGACTTATTAGTCATTTTGTTTGGTTTGGTGGTGTTTCCACGTATTTCTCTTGGGGGGGGGGGTTTCTTATCTTATTTTTTAATAATTAACTAGGTAATGTCCCGTTACCCAGTAATTAACCAATTACCTGCATAATTTAAAATTTACCTCAAATTACTTGAAATTCTACTTATTTTTATAATATATATATATATATATATATTATACTACAGTGGTCATATGGTACCTTTCATGGTACTATTCATAATTATCGGGTATTATCGCTCGACCCGTATTTTATTCTAAATTCGCAACTTTCAACAGAACTCGTCTTCTTTTACTCGCATACCCTTTATCCTTCATGACACTTATATAACGCTTGCTATAAATAGCGGAAATATGTTAACCTCAAGATAATCTCAAACCCAGTCTGTGTCAATTAACTGAAGACGAAACTTTTAGCGTACGAAAAATGCGAGATGTAAGAATTTTGATTCCGTATCCCGGTTTATGTTCGTTTTTATTTATACCTTATCTATGAAATTTGGTGAGAAACGGAACAGATTTGACGTGATTCAGACCTTCGATTGAGAAAATAGGAATTTTAAAGCGTTCTTGAGAATTTCATAAGTTTTGGTGCTAAATTCATAGTTTTAGGTGTTATTTTTGCGATTTGATCGCACGAGCAAGTCCGTATGATGTTTTTAGACTTGTTTGCATGTTTAGGTTGGAGCCTCGAGGGCTCGGTGAGTTTCGGATAGGCTACGGGATGATTTACACTTACAAAATCTGATGTGTTTTATTGTTTCTGGTGTGCTGCTATTTTGTGTTTCGCGATCGTGAAGCCACTCTTGCAATCACGAAGTGTAAGCAGGGTTGGGGGTCGATATGTTCTACGCGAATGCGAGGCTTTGTTCGCGAACGCGGAGCACTGGGGGATCTGCTCTTCGCGAACGCGACCGGCTAGACGTGAACGCATAGTGTATTGGAGGTGGGCTGGGAATCATCGAGTTGTTCTACGCGAACGCAGGCACAGGCTCACAAGCGCGAAGGACTTCCTGGCTTCTGCGCATTGCGATTGCAAGAGGTCTTTCGCAAACATGATGAAGACCTATCCAGTGATTTTAAAACAACACAAAACGAGACTTCTTCTCAAATTTCATATTTCACCTCTAGAACTCGACCTAGGGCGATTTTTGAAGAAGGAATTCAACACCAAATCATAGGTTTGCACTCTTTAACTCGTTTTCTTCAATTTTCATCATCACCCATTGAATTCCTAGTCCTAAATCTAGTTTTTTCATGGTTGAAATTAGGGATTTTGGGAGAATTGAAGATTTTGCAAATTTGGGAATTTAGACCTCGATTTGGGGTTGGATTCAGGAACTAATTACATATTCGGGCTCGGGGGGAGAATGGATGAATGAGTTTTGGTCCGAACCACGAGTTTTGACCAAGCGGGCCCGGGATCGGTTTTAGACTTTTTGGGAGAAAGTTTGGGAAACCTATAATTATGTATTGAAACTGATTTCTTTAGCAATAATTAATGTTAGTAAGTTAATTATGACTAGATACGGGTGGATTGGAGGTGGAATCTAGAGGAAAAGGGGTGGTTGAGCTTTGAATTTGGCCTTTGGAGCGAGGTAAGTGTCGTGTCTAACTTTGGCTTGAGGGATTAGGTATTATTTGACTATTTGCTACGTGTTTGGTTGTTGAGTACAATGTATAGATGAGGTGAAGGTCACCTATATGTTGTTTTCGAGTCATAGCATGTGAGTGAGTCATGTTCTTGTAACTGTTGTAGTTTTTAATCGTATTGTTCATGCTTAGTTTAGTCATTTGTTATGTTGGGAAACTTCCATCCTGTTTTACTGAAATTTGGTAATTGTTGAGTATTGGATCAAGGTTGAGGTTGATATTGTGGCATTAAATATTGAAGCAAGACTGATTTCTTTGATGTTTCTATCTCTCTGTTTTTATTGATCTTTGTTTGGTGAGGAAGAGTGTAAAGCACGAAGGGTGATGTCGTGCAATATTTTGTGAGTGATAATGCACGAAGGGTGATGTTGTGCCATTATATTATTTCATATGATGAGGTTGAGAGTAAAAGCATGAAGGGTGATGCCGTGCAGTTTCTTTTACCATTCTATTGTTTCATATGGTGAGGTTGAGAGTAAAGCACGAAGGGTGATGTTGTGCAGTTTCTTTTACCATTCTATTGTTTCATATGGTGAGGTTAAGAGTAAAAGCACAAAGGGTGATGTCGTGCAGTTTCTTTTACTGTTCTTACTTGTTTTTATTTGTTTAAGGCATTTTGATTGATCCGGTTATATCACTGTTTCTGATTTCTTACAATGTGAACCCCTCAGCATGCCCCCTCCCAATATTTCCTGTCTTATTTCTTTTATTGTTGTTATTACTACACGTATGATTATACTGCACATGTTGTTTGTGGGTGTCTTGTCCTAGCCTCATCACTACTTCGTCGAGGTTAAGCTCAACACTTACCAGTACATGGGTCGGTTATACTGATACTGCACTATGCACTTTCTATGCAGATTCAGGCATCGGTCCGAGTTGATTCTAAGATTTGTTGCTGACTTCACTTTACAGGAGACCCAAGGTAGATCCACCGACATCTGCAGACCCTGGAGTCCCCTCCTACCTGCTCATTTTACTATTTTCTTGACTCTTAAATAGTTGAATTTTTCCTTCATCCAAATATTTGTAGATAAATCATAGAAGTATGTGAGTTGTGTTTCCATATCATGGGTAGTTATGTATAAATATGGGTTTTGTTATGAATTTACACTTTCTTATTAATTCGATATGTGTTAATTGTTGTTAATCGCCGTAAGTTTTAAACTTATTTTGTATTGAGTCTCAAATGTTGGCTTTCCTAGCAAGTGAATGTTAGGCGCCATCACGGTCCCAATGGTGAGAATTCTGGGTCGTGACAAGTTGGTTACAGAGCACTAGGTTGCTTAGGTCTCACAATTCACGGACAAGCTTAGTAGAGTCTAGAGAATCGGTATGGAGACGTCTCTACTTATCTCCCAGAGGCTATGAAGTTTAGGAACAAATTTCAATTTTATTCAACTCTATCATGCGATTTTGTTATCTTAATACTGATTGAATTACCCTATTCTTATTATCTCGCAGATGGTGAGAACATGTACTTCTTCCTCCGCTGATCAGCAGTCGGAGCCTCCAGCAGCAGCTCCTACGAGGGGCAGAGGTCGAGGCCGAGGCCGCGGCAGAGGCTGGGGCAGGGGCAGGGGCAGGGCTCAGCCTAATGCCTTAGCAGCAGCCCTAGTTGTGGAGGCTCAGGTAGATATCAATGAGGAGATTCCAGCTCAAACTATTCCTGTCGGAGTAACTTAGGTCCCGGAGAAGTTTATTTCCACCCCAGTGCTCCAGGATGACTTGGTCCAATTAGTGGCCTTATGTAGAGTGTGGCCCAGACTGGCGCATTACCGATGGCACCAGCCGTATCTCAGGCTGGAGGAGGAGCCCAGACTCCTACTACTCACACTCTAGAGCAAGTGGCTTCCCAGTTTCAGACTCCAGCAGCCCATCCGGTTGGAGCAGTTCAGTCGGTTGTTGCAGCACAGCCCGTTGATGGGTCAGTTATGTCCTATGAGTCTTTTTGGAGATTGGATAGGTTTACCAAGATCTTTACAATTCATTTAAGTGGTGCTACTTCAGAGTATCCCTAGGAGTATCTTGATAGTTGTCATTAGGTTCTTAGGAACATGGGTATATTGGAGACCAATGGGGTCGACTTTCTGCTTTTCAGATGATTGGTTCCACC
Source organism: Nicotiana knightiana (assembly GCA_005239525.1). NCBI lineage: Eukaryota > Viridiplantae > Streptophyta > Magnoliopsida > Solanales > Solanaceae > Nicotiana > Nicotiana knightiana. The sequence continues at coordinate 115,980 of ML387998.1, read as the reverse complement.
AAGAAATGGTGGAGGGATTATTTATTGACCAGGCCAGTTGGGTCTCCTGCTCTTACTTGAGACCAGTTCTCACATCTCTTCTTAGAGAAGTTTCTGCCTATCACCTTGAGAGAGGAGCACTGCAATCAATACGAGCGTCTCCAGCAGGATGTGCATAGACTATCGGCAGTTAAACAAAGTCACCATCAAGAACAAGTACCTGTTGCCGAGGATTGATGATTTATTTGATCAGCTTCAGGGTGCTAAGGTGTTTTCGAAGATTGATTTGAGATTTGGCTACCATCAGTTGAGGATTAGGACATCTGCTATCCCTAAGACAGCTTTTCGGACGCGGTATGGGCATTATGAGTTTCTAGTGATGTCCTTTGGGTTGACCAATGCCCCAGCAGCATTTATGGACTTGATGAACCGAACGTTCAAGACTTATTTGGATTCCTTCGTGATCATGTTTATTGATGACATCTTGATATACTCCGGCAGTCGGGAGGATCATGAGCAACACCTCAGGATAGTGCTCCAGACTTTGAGGGACAGTCAATTGTATGCTAAATTTTGAAGTGCGAGTTTTGGTTGGATTCAGTCGCTTTTTTGGGCCACGTTGTATTAGCAGAGGGTATTCAGGTAGATCCTAAGAAGATTAAGGAAGTCCAGAACTGACCTAGACCCACTTCAGCCACGGAGATTAGGAGCTTCTTGGGTTTGGCGGGTTATTACCGTCGATTTGTGGAGAAGGTTTAAACTATAGCAGCTTCGTTGACCCAGAAGGCTACCCCATTCAGATGGTTGGACGAGTGTGAGGCGAGATTTCAGAAGCTCGAGACATCTTTGACTTCAGCGACGGTGTTGGTATTACCATCAGGTTCAGGATCTTACACGGTATATTGTGATGCCTTCCGTATTGGGCTCGGAGCAGTATTGATGCAGGAGGGCAGGGTGATTGCATATGCATCTCTACAATTGAAGGTTCATGAGAAGAATTACCCTGTCCATGATTTAGAGTTGGCAGTTATTGTTCATGCGCTGAAGATTTGGAGGCACTATCTTTATGGCGTGTTGTGTGAGGTTTTCACGGATCATCGCAGCCTTCAGTATTTGTTCAAGCAAAAGGATCTCAATTTATGGCAGTGAAGGTGGTTGGAGCTATTGAAAGCATATGATATCACCATATTGTATCATTCGGGAAAGGCCAATGTGGTGGCCCACGCATTGAGTAGAAAGGCAGTGAGTATGGGCAGTCTTGCGTTCATCCCAGTCGGTGAGAAACCGCTAGATTCAGATGTTCGGACTTTAGCCAACCAATTTGTGAGGTTGGATATTTTAGAGCCCAGCCGTGTTCTAGCTTGTACGATCTCTCGACCTTCCTTGTTTGAGTGTATCAGAGATCGGCAGTATGATGACCCTCATTTGATGGTCCTTAGGGACACAGTTCGGCACCGTGGTGCCAAGCAGGTTACCGTTGGAGATGATGGAGTCTTGAGGATAGTGCCTAATATTGATGGGCTTCGTGAGTTGATCCTTGAGGAGGCTCATAGTTCTCGGTGTTCTATCCACCCAGGTGCCGCCAAGATATACCAGGACCTGCGGCAGCATTATTGGTGGAGGAGGATGAAAAGGGATATAGTTGCTTATGTAGCTCGGTGCCTGAATTGTCAGCAGGTGAAGTATGCGCACCAGAGACCTGGTGATTTGCTTCAGCAGATGGATATTCCTGAGTGGAAGTGGGAGTGTATCACAATGGACTTTTTGTTAGACTCCTACGGACTCAGAGGAAGTTCGACGTAGTTTGGGTCATTGTGGATAGGCTCACTAAGTCCGCGCACTTCATTCCTGTGGTAGTTACCTATTCTTCGGAGCGATTGGCAGAGATTTATATTCGGGAGATCATTCGTCCTCACGGTGTGCCCTTGTCTATCATTTCTTATCGAGGTACACAGTTTACCTCGCACTTCTGGAGGGCAGTGCAGCGTGAGTTGGGTACGCGGGTTGAGTTGTATCCTCAGATGGACAGGCAGTCCAAGCGTACTATTCAGATCTTGGAGGATATGCTCCGCGATTGTGTTATAGACTTCGGAGTATCGTGGGATCAATTCTTTCCCCTTGCAGAGCTCGCCTACAATAACAGCTACCAGTCCAGTATTCAGATGGCTCCCTATGAGGCATTATATGGCAGCCAGAGCAGGTCGCCAGTAGGATGGTTCGAGCCGGGGAAGGCTCGGTTGTTGGGTACTGATTTAGTACATGAGGCCATGGACAAGGTCAAGATCATACAGGATCGACTTCACACAGCTTAGTCCAGGCAAAAGAGTTATGCCGACCGTAGAGTTCGTGATGTGGTATTCATGGTCGGGGAGAGAGTATTGCTTCGGGTATCACCCATTAAGGGTGTCATGAGGTTTGGAAAGAAGGGAATGTTGAGCCCTAGGTATATCGGACCTTTTGAGATTCTTGATAGAGTGGAAGAGGTGGCTTATAGGATTGTGTTTCCTCCAGGGTTATCATCAGTTCATCCAGTATTCCATGTGTCCATGCTCCGGAAGTATCATGGTGACCCGTCCCAAGTGTTAGATTCCAGCTCTGTCCAGTTGGACAAGGATTTGACTTATGAGGAGGAGCCGGTAGCTATTCTAGACTGGTAGGTTCGTCAGTTGAGGTCAAAGAGTTATCCTTCAGTTCGAGTGCAGTGGAGAGGCCATCCTGTTGAGGCAGCTACTTGGGAGTTTGATTTGGACATGCGGAGTAGATATCCCTACTTATTTGCCAGCTCAGGTACTTTTATATGTTCGTTTGAGGACGAACGGTTGTTTTAGAGGTGGAGATTGTGATGACCTAAAAGGTCACTTATGTTGTAGAATTCAATTCTACGCTCTATAGCCTTAAAAATCTCATGTTTACCCTCCTCGTTTTGTGTGCGTAGTTCGGTCATGTTTCCAGAAAGCTTTTATGTGGAAAATTGAAGAAATAATAATGTTTGGCCTTAAAAAGTGATTTTAGTTGACTTCGGCCAATGTTTTGAGTAAACAAATCCGGACCCGTATTTTGAAAGTCTCGGTGGGGCCGTAGTAAAATATGGGACATGGGCGTATGCCTGGAATCCAATTCCGAGGTCCCTGGCTCGAGATATGATTTTTTTATTAAAATTGAAAGACTGAAATTATAATGATTTTAAGAAATTGGTTAATGTTTGATCTTGTTGGTATCGGGTCCGTATTTTGGTTCCCGAGCCCGATACAGGTCAGCTATGATATTTATACCTTATCTGTGAAATTTGGTGAGAAACGGAACTGATTTGACGTGATTCAGACCTTTGGTTGAGAAAATAGGAACTTTAAAGCTTTCTTGAGAATTTCATATGTTTTGGTCTAAATTCGTATTTTTAGGTGTTATTTTGGCGATTTGATCGCACGAGCAAGTCCGTATGATATTTTTAGACTTGTGTGCATGTTTGATTTGGAGCCCCGAGGGCTCGGAATGATTTACACTTAGAAAATCTGATGTGTTTGTTGTTTCTAGTGTGTTGCTATTTTGTGCTTCGCGGTCGCGAAGCCACTCTCGCGATCGCGAAGTGTAAGCTGGGCTGGGGATGGATTTGTTCTACACGAACGTAGAGCACTAGGGGGTCTGCTCTTCGCGAACGCAACCGGCTAGACGCGAACGCGTAGTGTATTTGAGGTGGGCTGGGAATCATCGAGTTGTTTTATGCGAACACGGGCCCAGGCTCGCGAATGCGGGCACAGGCTCACGAACGCGAAGGTCTGGAGGACAGACCATCACGAACGCGTGCAACTATTCGCGAACGCGAAGGCATTTCTGGCTGTTGTGCATCGCGATCGCAGCAGGTCTTTCGCGAACGCGATGAAGACCTGTCCAGTGATTTTAAAACAGCACAAAAACGGGACTTCTTCCCAAATTTCATATTTCATCACTAGAGTTCGACCTAGGGATTTGAAGAGGGAATTCAACACCAAACCATAGGTTTGCACTCTTTAACTCGTTTTCTTCAATTTCCATCATCACCCATTGAATTCCTAGTCCTAAATCTTGCTCTTTCATGGTAGAAATTAGGGATTTCGGGAATTAGAGATTTTGCAAATTTGAGAATTTAGACCTCTATTTGGGGTCGGATTCCGGAACTAATTACATATTCGGGATCGGGGTTGAATGGGTGAATGAGTTTTGTCCGAACCTCGAGTTTTGACCAAGCGGGCCCAGGGTTAATTTTTGACTTTTTGGGAGAAAGTTTGGGAAACCTATAATTACGTATTAAAGCTGATTTCTTTAGCAATAATCAATGTTAGTAAGTTAATTATGACTAGATCTTGGTGTATTGGAGGTGAAATCTAGAGGAAAAGCGGTGGTTGAGCTTTGAATTTGGCCTTTGGAGCGAGGTAAGTTTCGTGTCTAACTTTGGCTTGAGGGATTAGGTATTACTTGACTATTTGCTACGTGTTTAGTTGTTGAGTACAATGTATAGGTGAGGTGACGAGCACAGATATGTTGTTGTCGAGTCATAGCATGCGAGTGAGTCATGTTCTTGTAATTGTTTTAGTCTTTAATCGTATTGTTCATGCTTAGTTTACCCATTTGTTATGTTGGGCAACTTCTATCCTCTTTTACTGAAATTTGGTAATTGTTGAGTATTAGCTCAAGGTTGAGGTTGATATTGTGGCATTAAATATTGAAGCAAAACTGATTTCTTTGATATTTCTATCTCTCCGTTGTTATTGATCTTTGTTTGGTAAGGAAGAGTGTAAAGCACGGAAGGTGATGTCATGCAATGTTTGTGAGCGAGTGTTAATGCATGAAAGGTGATGTCATGCAATTTATTTTACCGTTATATTGTCTTATATGGTGAGGTTGAGAGTAAAAGCACGAAAGGTGATGTCGTGCAGTTTCTTTTATCGTTCTATTGTTTCATATGGTGAGTTTCAGAGTAAAAACACGAAGGGTGATGCCGTGTAGTTTCTTTTATTGTTCTTACTTGTTTTATCTGCTTAAGGAATTTTGATTAATCCAGTTATATCACTGTTTTTGATTTCTTACATTGTGAACCCCTCAGCATGCCCCCTCCCAATATTTCCTGTTTTATATCTTCTATTGCTTTTATTGCTACATGTATGATTATACTGCACATGTTGTTTGTGGGCGTCTTGTCCTAGCCTCGTCACTACTTCGCAGAGGTTAGGCTCGACACTTACCAGTACATGGGTCGGTTGTACCGATACTGCACTCTGCACTTTCTGTGCAGATTCAGGATTCGGTCCGAGCTGATTCTGAGATTTGTTGATGACTTCACTATACATGAGACCCAAGGTAGATCTGTCAACGTCCGCAGACCCTGGAGTCCCCTCCTACCTGCTCATTTTACTGTTTTCTTGACTCTTAAATAGTTGAATTTTTCCTTCATCCAAATATTTGTAGATAAATCATAGAAGCCCGTGAGTTGTGACTCCAGATTATGGGTAGTTATGTATAAATACTGGGTTTTGTTATGAATTTCCGCTTTGTTATTAATTCGATATGTGTTAATTGTTGTTAATCACCATAAGTTTTAAAACTATTGTGTATTCAGTCTCAAATGTTGGCTTGCCTAGCAAGTGAATGTTAGGCGCCATCACCGTCCCGGCAGTGAGAATTCTGGGTCGTGACACATTCATTGTAGTTACTTAAATGCCATTTTATTAATGTTATTCAGTGATATTTAATGCTACACTATTGCCTTTGATTTCTTAGGATATTTATTGCATGTTACCGTTACTGTCCGACTATATCAATATAGTGATTGTTATTTTTTCAACCCTCTTTTACATAAATTTAATTATTTGAACTAAGATCTATATTTTTGTCAAACACTAACAACTATTGGCAGGATTGTAGCCAAAAATTAGTCTTAGCTATTAAAGCCTAAAAACATTGGCAATGGATAGCCAAATTAGATTGAACGAGCTAAAAACTATAAGAATTGAATATTCAACTCCTACTTTCATACTTATCCGCTTTAAAAATCTAAAGTTGTCCAAAAAGCACATATTAACCAAACATTCAACCTCAGTCTAAATGATTTTATGCCAAAAGAATATGATCAGCTAATATCTTTAAGATAAAGACTTAAGGCTACCGTTAGATAGAATTTGCCTCCATTTTATGTTATTTTTACTGTTCAATCTGAGTTATCTCAAAATAATATTTCTTTTCACAAAAATTTCAGTCCAACAAGAAAAGGTGAAAACATCTTGTTATGTATTCATAATTATGTAGCCTCAAAACAATTTTTATACAGAAAAAAGGATAATTTGTAGAATTTTTTGCCAAGTGTAAAGGGGGAAACAAGAAATATGTTTGCAAGTGTCCAATGGAACTATACAAGTGCTCTCTCGACATCAGGCCTCCACTAAACGAGGCAGTAGGAAACTTTGTTGTAATCCTGAGCCCATCAGTGAAGGGAATTCCTATACCCCACTCAATGAGCCAACTCAGGGTCAATCCCTGCCAACAACAACCATCAATGAATAGAGTCACTAGTTTTATCATTTGGAATATCAGGGGTGGGAATAATGATGAATTTAGGCGACACTTTAGGGACCTACTCAATACTCATAATCCATGCATGGTAGCCCTTTTTGAAACAAGAATGACCAATCACATAAGCACTAGGGATGAATTTCATTTTTCAAACATGGTTGAAGTTCCAACACAAGATCAATCTGGAGGAATTGCCATCCTTTGGCATGACAACAATATCCACCTCAGCCACATTCAACTTGATGGACAGGAGATCCATGCAATGATCCAGGTACTCCCAAACCACCAACTTTGGTTATTTAGCACTGTTTATGCTAGTACTAATGTAAAGAATAGGCACCAATAATGGCAAAACCTAGAGAATATAGCCAATAACTACAAAGGAATGTGGTTCTTAGGAGGGGACTTTAATGAGGTAATTAGCCAAGAAGATAAGTGGGGAGGGAGACCAATCAATAGAAGTAGAGCCTCTCGTTTTCAATCATGCATTAACTACTGTAACCTTATAGATCTAGGCTTCAAAGAAGCAAAATACACTTGGTCTAACCACATACATAACCGTCCCGACCTAATTCTTGAACGACTTGATTGATGCTTTGTTAACAAAAACTGGTTAGAGTATTATCCAGACGCAAAAGTTAACCACCTACCAAAAATATACTCTGATCATAAACCCCTCCTAATTTCCCTCTTTCAACAAAATAGGAACCCTACTCAACGTATTTTCCGACTTGAAATATATTGGTGTCACCATCCAGAATTCAGCTCCATAATTCTTGATAGCTGGAATGGTCAAACCTTACCAAATGTCATTACTCTTTTTACTGATAAGGTTAGAAATTGGGCTACCACTACTTTTGGTAACGTTACACAAAAGAAAAAATAAATCCTGACAAGAATTTGTGAGATCCAAAGATCCCCCCACTATCCTACTAGTATTTTCTTGAAGGAACTTGAACAATCCCTTAATAACGATTATAGCAATCTTCTAAAAATTGAGGAGGACTATTGGAAACTTAGGCCGTGTATCAATTGGCTTAGTGGGGGGGATGCGAGCAATAAGTTCTTCCATATAAGTGTCCTAAATCAGAGGCATAAAAACCATATCTCTTTCTTCAAAAATGATCATAATAACTGGATTAACGCCCCTGATAAAATCCTTGACCATACCCTTACATATTTTGAAAATATTTATCAAACAAGCCATAAACTAACTAACTGGGCTGACATGAAATCCTCCCCAAGCTCTACATCATGCATAGACTTAGTAGCTTTGGACAAACCTTTACAAAATTAAGAAATCACTAAAGTTATATTCTCCTTCAAACCATTCAAGACCCCAGGCCCTGAAGGCCTACACCCCTTCTTCTACCAGAAATGTTGGCACATTGTTAAAAAAATCATTTTTGATTATTGCCACTCCATCTTTGAAACCCTCACCATCCCGGAGCAACTCAATACAACTTACCTTTGTCTAATTTCAAAATTTCCAAATGCAAATAACCTCAAAAACTTCCGTCCCATTAGACTTTGCAATACAATATACAAAGTTATTACAAAAGTCATTGTCAATCGTATCAAACCATTCCTAGATAATATAATTGGCCCATTTCAATCCAGTTTCCTTAAAGGACGACGAGTGTCTGATAATGCCATCATCATTTTATTCAGCACTATAATAAAATAAAAGGCACCAAGGAGAAACTTCTCCTAAAAATTGATTTAGAGAAAACCTTTGATCGACTTGAATGGTCATTCATACTTAGAGCCCTAAACTATTTTAATTTTCCACCTCAAATCACTAATCTTATTATGGTCTGCATTAGCACCTCCCGTATTGCCGTCCTTGTAAATGGATCTCAAACGGACTTCTTCAAGCCATCAAGAGGGATAAGACAAGGTGACCCTATGTCCCCATACATATTTATTCTTTCTATTGAACTTCTTTATATCCTCATAGATCACCAATTTGATTTAACACTTTGGGACCCTATTAAATTAAGTCCAACATGACCCCCCCCCCTCATATTTTTTTTTCGCAGATGATTTAACCTTAATGGAAACTGCCAATGAGAAATTCTCCAACACAATCAAGTGATCCCTAGAATACTTCAACTCCCTATCAGGACAAAAAATAAACCATACAAAATCTAAACTAATTTTCTCAAAGAATTGTTCTACTACCCTAAAAAAATTTATTTCAAACATCCTTAACATCAAAGTCAGTGATAACTTTGGGAAATACCTGTGCTTCCCAATACTGACTAATAAACCTAGACCAATTGACTTTAGATTCATCCTCGATAATCTTAATAATAGACTGTCCAGCTAGATAACTCAATTTCTCTCACTTGCGGAAAGAGCAACACTAGTCCAAACCACCCCCAATGCCCTCCCTAACCATGTAATGTAATACATTATGCTGCCTAAAATAACCCATAAATAAATTGACAAAATACAACGAGATTTCTTGTGGGGCAGTAACCAAAATTCCAGAAAAACTCATTACTAAAATTGGGACACTGTCTCAATGCCAAAACATGTTGGGGGACTTAGAATAAGAAAAGCCACGGACAAAAACACTGTCACTATTACAGGCCTCACTTGGTGATTCTTTAGCCACCCCTCTGCCACTTGGGCTAAAGTACTTACCTCCAAATATGTTGGTACTCCAAGAATTCTCATTCCTTTATATGGAATAACATCCGCACGGGTTGGAAAATTTGCTAACAAGCTATTGTTTGGAATATCGGAGATGGTAGGAATATTGATTTATGGCATGTAAACTGGTTACCTTGCACAAAAAGTCTGCGTAACATGATTCAAGGCCCCCTCTCAAATAATGATTTAAATCTCAAAGTTTGGAATATTAGTAGTAGTAACACTTGGGACTTGTCTTATCTCTCTTTTGAACTTCCACCTCATATTTCAAACGAAATACGCTCCTTGCAAACAACCAATGGTTATAACAATATTGATACACCAATGTGGGGCCCTACCACAAAATGGTATATTCACAACCAAATATGTCTACCCACTCATAGCTCCAAATATTGTTCAAAACCAAAGTAAGGATTTCAAATGGCTTTGGAAATTAAAAACTTGGAATAAGATTAAGTACTTCTTATGGCAATGTTATCATGATCATTTACCGACTAAAAGATATTTATGTCATATTGGTATTGATACATCAATGTACTGCTCTATTTGTAGCTCACTCGAAGAAACAACCCAGCATACCTTTCTCTTTTGCCCTATGGCCACCTCTCTATGGCAAGATCTAGACATTAACACTCAATCACTTGAAATTCACGCCACCCATTGGCTAGAAAGTCTCTACAAAAGTAAATCTCAGATTAATTATCACTCCCTAACATGGGACTGCCTCTTCTCCTTTGCAATATGGCTTTTATGGCTAAATAGGAATAGGAACACTTTCCACAGACTTTGCCACCCTATAAATCAAAATACTGGAATATCTTCATTGTAGTAATATCACATGTGGTAACCTAGACAGACCTCTAACAATTCTTCCTAAATGGGAAACCCCCTCCCCACCATGAACCAAATAAAGCTTAATATCAATGGAGCTTTTACAGGTAAATTTAAACAAGGAGGATTAGGAGGAGAATTTAGAAATAACAACAGAGATTGGATATTGGGATTTAGTAAAACTAGTTATAGTCTATCCCCACTCTCCATGGAACTACAGCCATTATGCTATGGATTATAGCTAGCAACATAACTTGACCAACCTCCAAATTGAAACGGATTCAACATTTGCACCAATAATACTTGAAACTTCCAACTATCCACCCTATAATGCACTCATCTCTACTTGCAGGTACAGGCTGAAGAAGTTGGGGAATCCACCAATCCTACATAACTTCCGTGAAGGAAACAAAGTAGCACATGAGCTAGCACAACATGGAGTCAAGCAAGCCGATGTCTACTATAATCAAGTATATCCATCTGTACCAGATTACCTAATGGATGCAATCCAAGCTAACAAGGAAGGCATTACTACTATTAGGATTAATATTACCAATGTTGTCATTCTAAATAATTTGGCTATGCTTGGAAACTCTATTATGATATCTTTTGGCTGTAATAGTATTAGTACAAGTATGAACAGGTCTACTCCCAGTGGGAGGACCAGGTAATATAACCTATCTAACTAATCGTTAATGAACTATATTTTGTTACAAAAAAAATGATATGCTGCATGACCCGGATTAGTTGCTGAAGATGATCTCAAATAAAATTTTATAATAATCAAAAGCACATTAAAATCATAAAATAAATTGAATACGACGATAACATGAAGTTTGTCTATAGTTATATTTTTAGTGCATTACTTACCTTACATTTTGGGGCTTTAATGCTAAACTATACTATATTTGTGCTTAATTGAGTTTATTTTATGTGTAGCTAAGTTGAAGACGAAATTTAGGAACAATGATTGAGAGACAAAATGAAACAAGCAAAAAAATTGAAAACTAAGGAAAAGAAGACAAAAAAAAAACATGAAATGGAAAGTGATGTTTGGAATGTAGAACTGAAGCAAGAACAATGCAAAAATTGAAGCAACTCAAAAGTGAAGCAGTATCCCAGGCGATGCGAGGTTCACTACTATCGCAAGAGCAGGCAGCGCGAGACTCATAGCGCGCTTTTGAGCTCGCGAGACAAGAGTTGACGTGAGGTGCTTCACGCGTTTCGTGGGGCGACGCATGGTCCGGGTTTTAAAGTCTATTTTGTCTCCTATTTGATTTTGGACTTGGTTATTTCGTCTAGGTTTTTTCCTACACATACAAATAGACATAAAACACCATTTTGAGAGGATATTTGACCTAAGAAGGCAAGAACACACTAGGAGCAAGGCTGGGAATTCTTCTACGAGTTTTTCACTTCCTTCTTCCTATTTTCATTATTGGTTATGAATTCTAGTATGTAGTTATGCATACTATTATAAATAGCTAATTTTTTATCTAGACTTTTGCTAGAACCTTTTGTAGGATAAATTCTTGTTATGTTTTTATATAATTGAGTCGTTGGATTTCCTTACTTGTTCAACTATGTGTTTATTGTTGTTGATTGAATGTCCATCAATTGACTGCGCCTATTTAGTATGTATTGCTTGGAAAAGGGTGCATATTTAGGTAGTTTTTGAACAACATCGCTCTTGACGTATGTGAGGAATCAATACAAAGAGTTTAAATGTGGGATTAGGAATAATGAAACCTTGGTGCGATCTTAGTGAGTAGTAAACTAGTGTCAGCTAGTGTAGTTCGGAAGAATATGTCTAGTAAATTATGGTAGTTTCTCGAAAGAGAATTATGACACCTGAAGTACTCACGATCGGTAGAGAATACTCAGGCGAAATTATAGAATGCATAGCGGAAAGGATTCCGACAATTGGGGAAGTCATAACTCTAGACCTCCTTAGGCTTGTCTCGAATTTCATCCTTGTTAGTTGATAATCTTACTACTTTATAATATTTGTTAGTTAATTATCATAAATAAAAATCAAATCTTTATAACTAGGAAATTATTTGAACTTGTATTTCTTTGCGATATCGAACAGTTGTAGCTAACCTTTAGTTCTCTGTGGGATTCGACTCCGAACTTGTAAACTAGATTATATTGGCAATGACCGCTTAGTCCTTTTTATAAGGTATAGTTGGGTGTGATCAAATTTTGGCGTCGTTACCGAAGAACTAAAGGTGTAGTTGTAGGTGTACATATTGCTAGGTTGCAAGTTTGAACTTTTATTTTTGTTTTCTTGTATTTGATTTCGTTTATTTTTGTTTTACTTGTTGATTTTAAAAAATATGGCATCTTAGAATTATGAGAGTTTTGATGTTGGTATTCTACTTTTAGTCCCCCTTATGCATATTGTGGAGGAAACCACCTGTGGTAAAAATTGTCAAAATATTCCCGAGAACCAGTTATGTGCATCAACTCAATCTTATGTGTGGAATATGTATGATACGTGTGGTGGTCAAGATGGTCACTTTCATGGTTGTGATTATATTTCTTATCCTCTCCTAATCCCTTGCTATGATGGTTCTACTTTTTCTAGTGAAGTAAATAGGAACAAAGAACCCAGGGAAGCTGATCTGAAGGAGATCAAAGATATGTTAAAGGGCCTCATGGAACGAATTAATGAGAAACCACTGCAAATACAAAGGCAAGAGGCAACTATTCACAACTTGGAGGCTCAAGCAAATAAACTAATTGAACCTTGTAAAGAGCAAAAAGTTTACATTGTGGATAGTAGCCAAGAAGAGCATGAATTGGCTATAGGAATTGTCATTATAACGGAGGAGTTGAGAGTAGAATATGAACAAACCAACCAACTAGAATTTGATGATGTCTATGTTGAAGAAATGGTATTGGAGTCAACTAAGAACCTTACAAATATAATTTTAATTGATTCTAGTTTGTGGCAAGAAGATGAGGTTGATAACAAGTTGAATTTTCAGTTTGAGCGCATTGGTCCTCACTCTAATCATTTTTCGACATTGTGTTTGGAAGGAGGTATAGAAATTGATGTGTATGAGCCAATGCGAGAGTAAAAGGAAGAGGTGGATGATCCCTATATACTAAAATTTTCAAGGCCGGCTAGGCAAGGTAACACTCCTCAGTTGAAAGCCAAAATTTGCATAAAGAATCACATAATTTTTTGCTCGCAACAATTTGTATCGCCCCAAGAGCATAATCATAAGCTTAAATCAAAACTTGGGATTCAATTCATAAGCTCGAGGTGGAGGCAAAAAGTGATTTGCGTCGTGCCGCAGCGTTAAATCAAGCGCTTGTTGGGAGGCAATCTAGCTTTACTTTTTTTTATTATTGTATTATTCTTGTAGTGTCGATTTTTGATTTTGTACGATCATGGAAAGCAAAACCATTGGAAGGATGCAACAGAAAACCAGATGGTGGGAAATAAGTGTGAGGTACCCGCACGAAAGACCAGGCCTGGGAGAAGTCTGAGTACCCCATGAGTTGCTAGTGTTTCGGCCTTTGGCCTACCAGAGAGTTTCTTTTACTCTCTTGTATTTATGGGTGTGCATTAGGGACAATGCACATTTTAAGTGTGGGGTGAGGAGCTTGTCTGGGTGATTTTCTATGTTATTTTAGTTATGTTAAGTTTAATGGGATAATTTTTTTTTAGAAAAATAGAAAAGATTGGACTTTTCCCAACGATGGATCTATTAGACGGTGTTCTTGAGGGTTTAAAATCTAACCAAAAACACGATTAAAAAAATAGAAAAATCCAAAATTCTTTATTTATTTTGTAGGTAGTAATAATCCCCCGTGATTTTTCTTTGTGCCTTGGTTCTTTTTATGGGAGGTAGTTTGAACCGGGTCATAGTTTTTATTTTTATTTTTAGAGTAGAATAGGATTTAGGGAATAAAAGAAGGAAGATGAAATTTCTGGGCCTTTTTGACTTGTTTAATAGTAGCATATTTAGGCTCTAGCATGTGTATTATCTTCCCTATAGTTTAAAATTGTGTATGATGCCTTATTGAGTCTGATAGCATGTCTATTGACACATATGTCTCATTTTCTTGGCTCGTGTTCACTTTGTGCTTAATGCTTAATATTTTGTGGCTCCGTGAATACTTGCAATTATTTGAGAATCAGAATGGAACCGTCCTTAGTGAGTCATGTGCCATGTGTGGTGAGAAATTGTATAGTCCATATTTTTGTGATTGACTCTAAAACTTGCCCGATCTATGAGTTGAAGAGAAATTTTAGGTGATGCTCGGTTTGAGAAATGATTTTAGGCTTTCTTTGATCTTTTTGAGCTTATTGTTTACCATAAATAAAATCTATCCCTAGTTACCTCTTTTGAGTCTATAGACTTTTATTTCGCACTCACATTACGGGCCTTTACCCTTTTATTTTTAATTGACATTGTTTTGATTATTTTACCTCTTAAAGCACTTTAATTGCGAAATGAGCACTAAAAGAAGTAAGAAGAGACTAAGCATGAGGTGACTTTTGAGTGGAACCAATGAAAGGAAGAAAGGTGCACTTGTTTTATAAAATAATACGCCACTAGCGGAAATTGAAAAAAAAAATAGTTGGGAAAAAAGAGAAAAAAATCTGGAAAAAAAAAAAAGAAGAAGGAAAAATAGAGATGAATAAATTGTTGTCTTGTTCTTGCTAGTGGGTATGAATTAAAGTAGTGCTTAAAGAAAAAGAGGACATTGATGGGAGTGATTGAAGTTGTGAAACTAAAGTGGATTGAGAAAATTACGCTTAAGTTATCATACGATGTGTTAAAGTACTTAGAAGGGTTAGCCATTATTCCTAAATATATCCTTCCCGCCACTTAGTCCACATAACAATCATAAAAAAAGTCTTAATTAATTTTAGATCGAGTGAGCCTACATTAGTAGAGATTTACATTAAGGGCAAGCATATGGTGCTGGCCAATTGCATGCATGTGACTTCTTTTGTGAGAGTGAGAAATTTTCTTTGATATGTACGAGCCCTTAAAATATATTTAAGCATTTGATTTGAATGTATGGATTCTACTTACTCTCTTATTCTTCTTGTGAGGGCATATGATCTCACGAGGGATAGGTAACGTTATTAGACTCCTCTACGACGTTGGGTGTCCCAACCATGAGTACATTGTGACATTGAGTCGATTTTTGAGGCTAGGTTTGTTAAGAGCATGTTTTCTTTATTGTGAATATTTGTGAAGTATGTCATAAGAAAAGGGAAGTGTATGTGAATGCATATGCTAAAGTTTAATTGTTGCTATAAACCATGGTCTTTGGTATAGTGTGCTTCAAAAGTGTTAAATATGTTAAGTGCTCAAGGATAGTATGAATTGTTAGTTGACTCGAGGACGAGCAACGTTTAAGTGTGGGATAGTGATGTTTGGCTATAATTATATATTTTTAGTGCATTACTTACTTTACATTTTGGGGCTTTAATGCTAAACTATACTATCTTTGTGTTTAATTGAGTCTATTTTATGTGTAGCTAAGTTGAAGACAAAATTGAGAGCAAAATAGAGATTTTATGTATATTTTATACACTACAAAAATAGACCATGATTATTTATTGATTAGAAGCATTATAATAGTATATGGAGCAATGATTGAGAGACAAAATGAAACAAGCAAAAAAATTGAAAACTAAGGAAAAGAAGACAAAAAAAAAAAAAAAA
>ML387998.1:79421-97473 GCA_005239525.1 Nicotiana knightiana | reverse complement strand
TTTTTTTTTTTTTTTTTTTTTTTTATAAGTGGTTTTAATGGAAAGCATTCTTTTCCTTATATCAGTGATGGTACATTTAAGTGCAGTGTCATTTTGAGTCTCCTATACTGAATCTACTCCAGAAAAGAAGTTCTCTCCCTTTCTAAACAATGATGTTGGCAACACTGAGTTCTGTTTTTTTTAGCATGTAATCCAGAAGAAGAAAAAAACATCTTTGGCAACTAATATATGGAGAAACCATTTTATGTATCATAGCTAGCTATGTGTTAGACACAAAAAGAAGCTATTTCTGTTTCTTGAATTGACAAATAATTAAATGGTTGGAACAGAATGGTCTATCTCAAATGCGGAGCAGAGGTCTAGATTGTATCATAAGATGGAAAAAGACTTGGAGGAGCACGGAGCTGCTTTCCTCAAACAGGGCGAAACTACTCAATCACTTACCCTGTCAGATCTGTTTACTCTCAAAGATGGAGTTGTCACTCCTGTACTCAAGGTTAATTTCACTTATTAAGCAGCATTCAGCCATATGCTCGTTTGTCATGTTTAACATGAAGGTGGTTAATTTTCTCCTGTGTATAGGCTGCAAACCCCCCTGTGCGAGCAAATGTTTTGTATCTCAACCCAGAGTATTCTGTCCCTATTGCGTAAGTACTGCATGTTGATTTCTATGGATAAAAATCTCCCACAAAAATTTCCATCTCTCGCTGAAGCAAAAACAGTTACGTTTAGTTACTCTTAAGAAAGCCAAGTTGGCCTATTTTGAAGGAGAACGTTGGCTACTTTACAATTTTGTTCAATTATGCATGATTCTACTTTGCAAATTGAACTTGGAATTCCTATATTCACACTTGTCCTCGTCTGTTTTTGTAAAGGGAAGCTGTGAGAGCTGTATTCTCGCCACACTTTGATAAAGGTATGGTGTCTTTTTTAATGATTACTATTGGAGGAATGAGTTAAAAGCTTATTATGCATCTCCTATTCTATCAATTTGGATGCTTATACGCCTGTTGCTTAGCAATTTGGTTTCAGAATTCTAGCTTATATCACTTTAGCATGTTCCATGCTTCACATCACATAACAGCTGTCCCTGCCTCTGAAGAACAGGTAAAAATGCTTTTGGATGAAATGTTAGTTTATGGCCTTTCTTCTCATTGAACTCTTATGTTGATGGAACTGACACTGTTAGTGTTTCCTCAGATTGAAGCTGAAGGAAATGCTGTTAGAGCTGTTTCTGATACAATCTGTCCCTTAAAAATTTCCCTAGACAGAGTGGTTCTGACATCAACTGGGGTGCTAGTAGGTTGTTGGCAGGTCTTTCAAAAAACCCTGATCTTTACCTCTCTTTCTCTTGATCTATCTCTCTGGAGTATTTCAGGAAGTCTTCAAAGTACTTACATATTTGAGATAATCATACTCCCTCTATTCTGAATGTAGGACATTTTCAATTATCATTTCAAGATACAATGATGTTTCAAACTTTATTCTTAGGCATATTACTATGTCGTATTACTTTGCCTTCTGGATATAGTCTTGCACTCTATGTCATATTACTTATGCTCGCAAAGAGATGATTAAGGATCTACATTACATGGATCATTCATCTGCATCGATATCTATGTTGGTATGACATGCTATGGGTATCTTGTATTATTCAAAATACGATAAGAATTAGCCAAGAACTTTGCACATTCCCATACCAGATACCACGCAACCCCTTACTGGTAGACCATGTACGAATCCATGTAACATAGTAGGGACTTCAGATTATTATGTATAAGTTGAATTTTAGGTCTACTTTTCCAACTAGTAGTTTAGTCTTATATGTAAAAGTAGTGCTGTACCTATTATTTCTTTATCAAGAGATACATAGTTATATATGCAAGACATGCCTACTTTAACGATGTTCAATATAAAGGATATGTATTTACCTGGGTGTATCTTGTGGCATAATTGAGACGCGGACTTTTTCCATGAACATGAATCATGACATCTCAATGGCCATAGCAATGAGTTATCCCTTTTTATTTATTTATGTTGTTTGTCTCCCTTTATTACTGGCTTATGATTGACTCAAATGGTACTCTACAAATGGTGCACCATTCTGCAATGGTCATCATATGCTGAAATCCTTAAGTTGGAAAAAAATAAAGATTCAAGGAGATATAAGATGGTGAAATTGCATTCCCTGCCTTTTTACGCTTTCATTTTATTTTTTCATTTGTAGGTGGACTCTGGAACTGATCCTGTAACTATCCGACAAAAATTGAGAAATGCTCTTCCGCATGCTCCTGCAAAGCAACTTGTGAGAACCAAACAAACCTTTTCTGCCTTACATCTTGGTGAAAATGCTAAAGTCTTAGCACTTCAACCACTTATTGCTAGTAAAGTCAAATATATTATCAAACAATGTGGGAAGTAAACCGTTATGCACTTAAATCACAAATCTGTCATTGCTTACTGCATGGCTCTTCCCCATCCCCTCTAAGTTTTAGGACTATTATCTTTGATTTATAAGTCTTGTGTTCTCAAGATAGAATTGTTAAAATAGTATGTCAAGATTTCAAGCATTTGCTAATTACACATTCTTGTTGCTGCAGTATGATGCTGTAATGCTTCATACATCATTTGCCAGGCTTCTGGGACACCCTAGCAGTTGGCCTGAGGTAGTTTAACACTAGCATCTGTGAGCTGTTGTCTGCATTTCAAGTCTTCCATTGTTTCATTAATGTTTTAATCCTAGAAATCACTGCTTAGTCCCGTATGACACTTTGTTTTTGGTACTAAAAGGAAATGACAATATTAACTAGTAGTAGCAGCTATTAAAAGTCAGGATGTTTAACAACTTGTCATAGTTCACAGAAGAGTTAAAACATAAGGGGACGAGGGAAAACAATAAAATCCTGATAGAGATCCTTCCCACACTTCCAGTTTGCCACCTAGTATTGAGCATCTTTCTGTTGAGGGAGAAAAACATTTTTCTTGAATGTGAGGAGATAAGGGAAAACCCAAACTTTTAACTTGAACTGGAAGAATAAGTTTTCTATAGATCAATAATGCTTGTTTAAAGGAAGTAAATTTCAAATCTTACAAGCTATTCAAGAACATGACTGAGGGAGATTCAACTAAAGAAACAGTTAGCGTTTGTGGGAAATTGGCAACACAGTCTGAGGTCAAAATAACTACAATAAAACATAGACATCACTTCAGTGTGAGCTCTTTTCTTTCGTTGCAAAGTTTTATCATGAGTATTATCACTTGGTTAATTATCATCCAAGAAAATTATTCACTTGGTTAAGTGAATGTTTTTCTTGTTTTTTCACAGGAAGCAAATAAGGTTTCAGAACTCCAATTTCTCCATGAGCTTGTGACTAGATTAAACAATAAAATCCACGGTACTAAGGTAATTCTTGGTTTTATCTAAAATTAATCCTTATTGCCTAATAATGAATGCATTGACCGCCCCCCCTGGTATGATGTGCTTGTCTTGGCCATGTCTGGAGCTGATGATTGTGCATTTGGAATGAATATGAGGCTTGCTTTCCCATACACTTCAATGTGTTTCTTAAAAGAAAGAAATAATTTGAAGCTTGAATTTCAGAATCTCAAAACGAGATGATAGTTTGCAAGACTTGCAGCAATATTGAGTATGTGTGGTGATGTTGTCTCCCCACTTCCATATAGAAGCCAATCTTGCTCTCCGTTATTTTACCTAAAAAAAGCCTCCAAACTGATAATACAACTCCTTAGGGTTTTTTTTTTTGGGAAAGTGATGTAGGTGAACAGCTGGGTGCAAAAGAAGTTGGGACATTCTTTGTAGACCTTTGATGAAGCAGTGGCTTGGGAATATATGACCTTGTAACATGAAAAGTTCAAAGTTGCTGATTGCAAGAACATATGCTCTAAACATCCTGCAAATAGGATTCTCTGCATATAGAGCTTCTAGACCTTAGGAATTCGTTGTTGGTTATTCATACCATAGAACTGCTCCAGGGTTAAGATGCTAAAATTTGGACCACTTATTAGACCCCATATTCAGTATATCATTTGCAGCTGCGTAGAAGCATATTTCTGGTTTAATAATTGGCATCTCTGTTGCTCTATATGTCGCACCAAATTTCCCTAGGCATCTTGTCTTGACTTTGATTTCCAAGGTAGTAAACACGATTTTGATAATCAATGGCATTGACCAAAGTGGAGAAGATCAAGGGATGCTCTGTGTTGATAAGTGCCATTCCTGCTACTAAGTTTCCTTGTACTAGAGAACAGATACAATTAGATGGAGAGGAGATGGACTCGGAGGGATTTTTCAATCAAGAATGCTTGCAATCTTTTAGGTCTAAGAAAAGCACAGAGTGGATGGGTGAAATTGGCTGGTGCCTGCCACCTGAGGATAGCTAGAAGGCAGCCATTCTTTGGTTGACCTTTTTTCAATAACTAAGCACACTGGAGAGTTGGGATGTAGCCTCTGCAATGCTCATGAAGGGTCAATTCAACATCTCTCTTTGCTTGTTAATTTACAACGTTTATTTGGTACAGACTTCTACAGCAATGTCTTGCATATAGCAGCTCATATTCCTAGTATATAGAACTAGTTTGGCTTAATCAAGTTACTAAGAGAAAGGCATTCTCTGGTGCTGAAGCTAACCTTTACTGTGCAGCCAACTAGATACATAAGGAGAGGAACCCGAAACGATTCTAACCAGAATGTAGGTGTCTTAATATATTGGTTTCTGATATTTATCATGCTACAATAATAAGAGGGTCCATAGCTACTGTATTCCCAAAAGATAAGAGAAATGGAAACTTAGTTTTAATTGGGTTTTGGCCAATGTATCTTGTGACTGTGGCAGTATTTTAGGAATGGCCTGCTGAGCGGTTGTTTAATTTTATCAGTGCCAAGGGTTTGTCCCAGAGTTTTTGTACTCCGTCCTTTAATTGTTCTCTTACAATTTTGCTTTTCATTTTTGGGTGACAGAAGTGTAAGTAATTTTTAATTATAAACCGAAAATTAAAACTATCTCGCTTTATCTTTTGCTTTCAAATATTCACTTTGTTCAAGAATTTGGTGGTTGATCTTGATTGGTTTTTGCATTTGTAATGTTTACTTCAATGGTTGTAGGCAACAGTCAGTGAGCTTTGGAATGTGGAGGAATATGATATATTAGCGCTTGCGTTGAATGGGAGAATGAAAGTCCGCAAGTTCCAGCTTGGCTGTTCGAAAGTGTGAATATTCAATGAGAATAGGTTATTGAACCTCACAGCCTCACTGGTCCCTATATGGCATAGACCTCGGTGTTCACCTATCAATGGGATCATGCGAATTCTGATTTACAGCTTTATTCAGCCTCCATTATATATTAAGGAGCATTAGAAGTTGGATATTACAATGTATTGTTTGCTCTTCGAGCATTTCTACATGATACTTGAAAATTATACATAAAGTTTGTTAGTAGTATGTGGTAAACGTTTGAAAAAGTGACAATCTTTGGTGTATGAGTTAAGAGGAAAGAATTCCAATCTCGACCCCCCATTGTACGTTATCTGGTCTCTCTATATTTGACTTTGTGCACAAAAGACTTGTAAGACAGCTTTTTGCATTTCATAAACAGTTCTGAAGAAGTTAGCAACCATATATTAAAACAAAAAAAGAACAAAACAAAACCTTGCTGTTGAAGTTAAGAGGAAAATAATGCAAACTCAGTCCCTCGATTATTTGGTTTCTGCTTGTGGTCTCTCTATATTTGATTTTGTGTATAAAACTCTTATATGAGTTCCAACTTTTGCAATTTCAACACATTATAAACAGATCGAAAGAAGTTGGGTTTGGGAGGGGGGGGGGGGGGGGGGGGGGGGGGGGGGGGTGTTGGTGTCTAAGGGAATTCCTTTCTCTCAACGTGTACTTCATCCCTCTCCATTGTGCCTCCTGATTATTGGTAACCAGGGGCGGAGCCAATCCTTCAATTAAGGGTTCGGCCGAACCCAGTAGCTTTGATCCAAACCTTGTATTTATCTTACGAAATTTATTAATTATGTATAAATTATTAATTTAGAACTCAGTAACTTAAAAAAGACAAATTCCGAACACATAAACTTCAAATCCTAGATCCGCCTTTGTTGGTAACAAATGCAGTAGAAATGACACCAGGTAGCCACTCTAAAAGGTTACTATTTAAGAATTAGCCAGTGCGCTCTGAATTTCAGTTTTACAGTTCAAATTTTCAAGACAAAACTGTCTAGAATTGTCCCGAAGTTAAGATTTTTACGTACTGACTAATTTCTGAATATCATCTTTGAGAATGGTTATCTGTGTACTTGCCCCACAAATGCACTATGCCTCTTTCCTTTCTGGGGCCTAAGTGCCAAATCGATCCCTTTTTTCCCAAAGTTAGGGTTAATTTGTTAAATGTATTGGAAATTTAGGTCCTTTGGACAAATGTGTGGGCGTTGAAAATGTTCCATACTTATACTAATAAGATGAATGTTTACCTCAAAAATGGTGTTAACAATTATACTTGATTTGTGGTTCTAAAAATATGTGATTTATTCAAATACTAGTCAATAATCAAGAAATGATAAGTGTAAGTAAGAAGAATGTGATAACCAAATCAGTTTTGTTAAAGGAGCGAGGCCCTCGAGCTTGATGGTCTCGATGTCTCGAGGTCAGTTTAATAGCAACAAAGTATGAACAATAAATGAAGAACAATAAAGTTGAAGAATAATCTTGAGCACAACAAACGAGAAAAGGCAAAGTAGAATATTCTATAGCAGTGAATGATATATCTTACAAAATGATTGGACTCCCCTTTATATAGGAGGTGAAAACTCTAATATGGTATATCTCTAATTATGACAAAGAATATTATTGATACAGTTGTATAACGGCCTAGTATGGATTTGTACTATCTCTTACAAATCTTATCTGTCCTGACCACGTGACCTTGGGAAATTCCCGTTTTTTCTTAACTATCATCGATTTTGCACTGCCTAGAGGTAGGCCGTGACGGGCCTTCGATGTGCTTTCTCGAAGTGCACATTCTGAGATCGGACTTGAACTTCATCTAGAACATGATCTCGGGCTAGGAACATAGTAGAGACTTCGAAATTGGACCCCTCCGATTTCGGCCGTATACAGATTTGAATTCTTGACTCTTCGATATCCCCACCATGACGTCAGTCAAGTGAGGTTAGCGATTGGTGTGACGGAAAGGTTGTGCAGAGGTCATGTTTGCGCAGCTCCCAAAAAACCATAAATCGATAACAGCTATTGGCCGCCCTTTTAGCTTCTCCGACACGCTTAGATGACCCCTATAAATACGCCAGTCCTTCACTTTTTATACTTTTACTTTCTACAACATCTTCAAATCTTCATTAACTCTTCTTTGCATTCACCCTTTCTTTGTGTTCATCTCTTAACCAGTTTCTTCTTCTTATTCTGAAATTTCACAACAAACATGGCGAAAACTTCAAAGAAGGTTCCCCAAAAAGAGAAAACCCCTTCATCATCACGCTCGTCTAAAAGCAAAATGGCAGTACCTCCTCATATTGAGGAGTGTACCCCCGGGCCTTGTGAAACATCTTCTGATTTCATGGTCGAAAAACCTTCCTCGGTTGCGGGACAATGTGAACCCATGTCTCGATACATTAGTATAATAACCGAAACCGAAAAAGTGAAGGTTGATTGTCGATGGGGGGATGCAGTACAAGTGGAGATCCCTTCACCTGAAGAGGACATAACCACTTACAAAGCTGGTTTCCTAAGCGTATACACATACCCATTCACCTTAGGTCCCGTAGAACCTTCTTTGCCACCGATAGATCCAATGATCTTCAATTTTTGTCTACAATATTGGGTGACGCTCGGCCAAATATATCGTTCCTTCTAGAAAATCGTTTACCTTATTAGGTACTTTCCGAACATGGTCGAGGAGATGCCTTTCACCCTCGACCATCTGATTAGACTGTACAACCCTCATTTCTATCAAGGTGGCTTGATAAAATTACAATGTCAATCTTCGAAGTCTTTCTTCGCTAGCATCGATGAAGATAAAGACCGAGGGTGGATGAGCCGCTTTGTTCGATTCAGGACTTCCGACCTTATTCCTGCTGAGAAGATGTCATTCCCCGAAGAATGGAACATGAAGCGTAAGTGTCGACTCATTGAGCATGTTTTATTAATTACATATTTCTCTTCCTTTCGGACTAACTCCCTTCTGATGATGCAGCCGTCGAGTGGTACCCGGTGCGGTTAAGGACCTCCCGGGCTGGGTTCGCCAACTAGTTTCCACCTCCATATATGTCGAGCGCGCCTGGCATGACTTGGCCAAAGGCCGATGGGAGGCCAAGAACCATGGTGAGTTTTCATTATTGGCGTATTTGAATCACTTAGTGAAATATCTCTTAATAACACGCTTAACTTTGGTGCTCATGTAGGCCTAGGAAAAGCTGTTTCAATGAGGTCGCCCCCACCTGGCGAAGTAGATACCCCAAAACCTGTCAAGGATAAGAAGAGAAAAATGGAGACGCCGGCGGAGTCCCCGAAACCAAAAAAGGCCAAAGCTCGAAAATCTAAGGCCGATACAGTGGCCTTAACTCCGAAGCTACCGAGAGCCTTCATACCGAGGATGAAGAGGATGATCGCTACCCGTTAGTGATCAAAGGAAGAGGAAGCACTGATGCTTCAGTGGCCGCCGAGCCGAATACTGTTGCACTAAAGGCTAAGCAGTCCAACCTCGAGTTGAGGAGATTTTTTATGGGAGCTCGGGCAAAGTCCTCGAGCCGACTGATAACCAGAGCATGCCTTGTGCTGAAAGGTACTCGGTCGAAGAGCCTGAAGAAACCAAGCCCCAAGATCCTCAAAGGAAGGAGAAAGCCCCGATTAATCCACTCGGGGTGATCGACGTGGTGACTCTCCACAAGGCCCATCCTTTTCCGAAGGGCAGATACTGGATGCTCAGGACATGAAGACTCCTGAAGCGGGGGCATCCCACGGGGAGATTGATATCTTCGAAAAGTGCCTTTCCTGGATTGAGGAGAGCCCCGACCTCGGCGCCTCGTTTATCTTCGAAGAGGCTGATAAGCTTCAAAAGCAGGTATACTTTGTCTTTTAACAACTATGTTTGGGATTTGATTTGTGCCTTTCTAACTTCCTTTCTTCGTGACCAAGCTGTGATGCTCTACGATCAGGCTTTCTCTAAGTCTCGGGCTGAGCTTGCCCGATGTGAAGACGAGCTTAAGAAGCTCATGCTGGAACATGATGACATCAAGCCCCTCTATGTCAGAAAAGAGGGGGAACTTAACGAACTTCGAGCCTGTTCGGAGAAGGCGTCCCAAGAGAGGGTCGGGTTCGTTGAGCAGGTAATATAGCCGTCATGGGCTTATTTTATGTTTACTTGCTTTTGGTGTCTAAAGTTGCATCTTGATTTTTGCAACTTAAGCAGAAGGATGATCTGGTGGGGCAGCTTCGGGAGGAGCTTATAGTTAAGGATGTTGAAACCCTCAGGTTGAAGCAACGCATGGATGGTCTGGCCTCCGAGAAGGATACTCTTCGGGAAAAGCTGACCTCGGTTGAGCACCAACTTCTGAGTGCAAAAGAGGAGGGCCGTAAATATAAGGAGCTTCATGCTGAATCGGCCGTTGAGTTATCCAAAGTCAAGTCCAAAGTTGATGCACTCATGTCTTCATATCGGACAGACGTTGCTGCTGCAAATGCTCGGGCTAAGAAGGTATCTTATGAAGCCGAGCTCAAGCTAACTCGTGCCCTTGACCATTCTCTATTGGAATCTCGAAGGCAGGCTCTCGAGGAGATGCATGCCAAAGGTTTTGATCTTTCTACCGAGATCGAGAAAGTGAAGGCCTTAGAAGAAAAATCGCATGCACTGCTCACTTCCGATGAGGATTCTGCTAGTGGCTCGGAGAGTGGTGAAGACGAAGACGAAGACGAAGTCCCCGAAGGGGAAGATGCCACCGAAGATTAGGCTGCCGAAGGCCAGGCCATCGAAGATGCGGCTCCTGAGGAAACTACCTCCGGTCAGGTGACCCCGACAGTAAACTAAGCTTCTTTCATTTTCCTTCTTTTTATCTAAGGGCTCCGTGTGGGAGCTTTGTAAATATGCTTTTGTGAAAACCATTTGAATATAAAAGAATATTTTGTTTCATCTTTGTTTTGTTAATTTTCAACTTGCCTTTGAAATGAGATTTGGTGTTGTTGACGATCGGTCCAATATATTGGACTTAGAATATAATACCCTTAGGTTTCGTGTTCGATCAACGATCGATAATAGGCGACCACTTAGGGTCCGATCTTTCGAGTCCGAACTGGGTAAGGTTCCGAGCGTGGTGTGCTTCGGCCTTTAAGTTCTTTAAGTCTCAACCCTTGGGCTTTAAAATATCGGCCCTTAGGCTCTTTAGGTTGGCCCTAGGCTCTTTAGATTGGCCCTTAGGATCTTACAAATCGACCCTTAGGCTCTTACAAATCGGCCCTTAGGCTCTTTTTAGGTTGGGTCAATTCGACCTCAAAGTGGCTATAATTTTCCCATTTTCTGGTTAAAGACTTGTAAAATTTTTTGTTATGCCTTGGCATGTTTTTATATTTGTTTGACTTTTTGATGGTTCGATTGATTGGAACCTCGATTGCAAGTCGATATGAGATGATAGTTGAATACCGCGTGAGGTTTTCTCAAAGGCTGATTTTTTCGAAGCTTTCACATTATTCGGGGCTGATTTTATCGAAGCCCCTTTGCTTATGCCATGGGTAGCCTACTTTAACCGGTTTTTTGAAGTATTCGAAGGCCTTTAGTTTTATGGCGGAAGTTGGATGTCTCCGAGCCGTATTATTTTGTCCATAGCCCTTTCATATGACTATAGTCTTTTATATGGACGTAGCCTTCAGTCCCCGAGCGAGATGGCCTTGGCCTTAATATCGAGGGGATGCCTTTTTTAAGGTCTTAAGTTCGTGTATACCTCATTTAGGTCTTATGAGTTTGATTTTGCCTCACTGAGGTCTTATATGTTTGAGTTTGCCTCATTGAGGTCTTATAAGTTCGATTTTGCCTCATTGAGGTCTTGTAAGTTCGAGTATGCCTCATTGAGGTCTTATAAGTTCGATTTTGCCTCATTGAGGTCTTGTAAGTTCGAGTATGCCTCATTGAGGTCTTATAAGTTCGAGTTTGCCTCATAGAGGTCTTGTAAGCTCGAGTATGCCTCATTGAGGTCTTATAAGTTCGAGTTTTCCTCATTGAGGTCTTATAGGCTCGAGTTTTTGATGGCTCGACGTGTTGACTGTCGATGACAGTCCTCGAGTATTCGAGTATATTGTCCCTTGAGCCGTTAAATGTAAAAATAGTAAACTTCTTCAAGGCACAAAAGTGTATTGATATACTAAGAGTGATTCTTTGAGTAATCGATACATGCGTACATGTTTTTGCCATCGGGGGATCGATTATTCTATATGGACACGGTTCATTTGACCGTTTGGCCCATTACAACATTCTCCTATCGAGGTCCTCCTTGGCATGACTTGTTTTCTTCAAAAATGTAACCTCCGAGGGTGATGTCCCCCAGTATTCGAGGTTGATAGAAAATAAGGCTTGAATACTTGTTGAGTTTTTCTTAGGTAGCATATAGGTGTTGCCTCGTTAAAAACCTTGCCAGTAAAACTCATTTGGGATAAAACCCGATCTAAGGCAAAAAGAGTGCAATGCATGCTTTAAAACCCAAGGTCTTCGAGTTGAAGGGTGCTTCGATACCTCCAATCGAACACGTGTAAGAGGTTAGTATAAAATATAAACGAAAAAAGGAAAAGGTCATATCTTAGAAATAACAACGTTTGAGCAACGATATATTCCAATTGTTTGGTAGTAGCTCACCTTCCATTGTGCCAAGTTTGTAGGATCCTTTGCCTACGACTCCGAGGACACGGTACGGTCCTTCCCAATTAGGGACTAGTTTCCCTTCATTTGAGTTTCGAGTATTGAGGGTGACTTTCCTTAGAATTAAGTCCCCGACTTCGAAGTAGTGGAGGTTCGTTCTTCTGTTGTAGTACCTTTCGATCCTTTGTTTTTGAGCGGTTATTAGAACTAATGTGGCCTCACGCCTTTCATCTAAAAGCTCGAGGGAGGTGTTCATGGCCTCGTTGTTTGACTCCTCAGTGGTATGTTGAAACCTGACGGCTCGGTTCCCCGAACTCTACTGGGATCAACACCTCGAACCCATATACCAAAGAAAATGGGGTCCCCCCTGTGCTCGACTTCTATGTTGTTCGATATGCCCATAGTACCTTGGGCAACACTTCTCTCCATTTCCCCTTCGCATCATCTAACCTCTTTTTCAAGTTTTGGATGATGGCTTTGTTAGTGGACTCGGCTTGACCATTTGCACTTGGGTTATAAGGCGTCGATAGTATCCTTTTATTTTATGGTCTTCGAGGAATTTTGTTACTTTGCTGCCGATGAACTACTTCCCATTATCGCATTTTATCTCGAATGTGGTCCCATATGAAGTCGATGACTTCTTTTTCTCTTATCTTCTCGAAGGCCTGCGCTTCTACCCATTTTGAGAAGTAGTCAGTCATAAATAAGATAAATCGAGCATTACCTGGCGTCGTTGGCAGGGGATCGGCGATGTCCATCCCCCATTTCATGAATGGCCACGGGGATAGGACCGAGTGTAGTTGTTCACCGGGTTGATGGATCATCGGTGAAAATCTTTGGCATTTATCACATCTTCGAACGAACTCCTTGGTGTCCTTCTCTATGCTATCCCAGTAATACCCTGCATTGATCACCTTGCGAACCAAAGAATCGGCACCAGAATGATTCCCACAAGTGACTTTGTGGATTTCTCGTAGCACATAATCAGTATCCCCTGGTCCCAAACATATTGCCAATGGTCCGTTGAAGGTCTTCCTATACAATTTCACATTCTCGTCGAGTGAAAATCGGGTTGCTTTGGCTCGGAGAGCTCTCGATACTTTTGGGTCCGTGGGGAGCTTCCCATGCTTCAAGTAGTCGATATACTTGTTCATCCAATCCCATGTCAGACTTGTTGAGTTAATTTATGCATGACCCCCTTCGATCACCGACCTTGATAGTTGTCCGACAGTCCCAGGGACTATGTCATCTTCTTCAACAGAGAGCGTAAGTTTGCGAGTGCATTGGACTTATTATTCTATTCTTGAGGTACATGGATCATGCTCCACTCTTTGAAGCGGTGCAATGTTACTTGAAGCTTGTCTAAGTATCTTTGCATCATATCTTCTCGAACCTCGAACCTCGAAACTTCCATTTACTTGGTTGACTACCAAAAGAGTCACATTTTGCTTTGATGACATCTGCTTCCAGGCCTATGGATAATTCAAGACATGCAATCATGGCCTCATACTCGTCCTCATTGTTAGTCAATTTCGAAGTTTTTATAGATTGTCTAATAATGTTTCCCGTAGGCGGTTTTAGAACTATACCGAGCCCGGACCCTTTCACATTCGAGTCACCGTCAATGAAGAGGGTCCATACCCCGGATGATGTGCCCATTTTTAACAAGAATTCTTTCTCTACTTCGGGCACGAGGGCAGGCGTAAAATCGGCCACGAAGTCTGCCAAAACTTGAGACTTGATAGCCATTCGAGGTTGATATTCGATATCATATCCTCCAAGTTCGATGACCCATTTGGTCAATAGGCCCGATAATTCTGGCTTATGCAAAATGTTTTGAAGTGGATATGTAGTTAATACACATATAGGATGACATTGAAAATATGGTTTCAATTTCCTAGATGCACTTATTAATGCAAGGGCTAATTTTTCTAAATGCGGATACCTGGTTTCAGCATCTCCTAGGGTCCGACTCACATAAAAGACAGGAAATTGCGTACCTTGCTCTTCTAGAATCAACACTCCACTTACCGCTACCTCGGACATGGCCAAATATAAATATAGTGTTTCATCCTCCTTCGGAGTATAGAGCAAAGGTGGGCTCGAGAGATACCGTTTTAATTCTTCCAAGGCTTGTTGACATTCTGGAGTCCATTCGAAGTTGTTCTTCTCCTTGAGTAGGGAGAAGAAATGATGACTCCGGTCTGAAGACCTCGAGATAAATCGGCCTAAGGCTGCTATACACTCGGTCAGCCGCTGCACGACTTTCACATTGTTTACCACGGTGATCTCTTCGATTGCTTTGATTTTATCGGGGTTAATCTCTATCCCCCTGTTCGACACCATGAAGCCCAAGAATCTGACCGAGCCAACTCCAAAAGCGCATTTCTTGGGGTTGAGTTTCATGTTGTATTTTCTTAAGATGTCGAATGTTACCTACAAATGGGTCAAATGCTCATCTGCGCGCAAGGACTTAACTAGCATGTCATCAATGTAAACTTCCATAGATTTGCCTATTTGGTGTTCGAACATCTTATTAACTAGGTGTTGATATGTTGCTCTTGCATTTTTTATCCTGAAAGGCATTACATTATAGCAATATGTACCATACTTCGTGATAAACGAAGTCTTTTCCTGGTCCCCCGGGTTCATTTGAATTTGATTGTACCCGGAGTAGGCATTGAGAAAAGTAAGGATCTCATGGCCAGCCTTGGCGTCGATCAATCGATCGATTTTAGGAAGAGGGAAAGAATCCTAAGGGCATGCTTTGTTCAAATATTTGTAATCCACACACATTCTAAGTTTATTTCCCTTTTCAGGGACTACCACTACGTTAGCTAACCATTCGGGGTATTTTACTTCCCTAATGGGTCCTATTTTGAGAAGTTTGGTTACCTCATTTTTTATGAATGCATGCTTTACCTCGGACTGAGGTCTCCTTTTTTGCTTTACCGGTTTGAATCTGGGGTCGACATTTAGTCGATGGGTGGTTATCTCCGGTGGGATCCCCATCATATCTAAGTGGGACCAAGAGAAGAAATCAATTATATCAATAAGAAATTGAATGAGTTTTTTCCTGAGTTCGGGTGTTAATCCCATTCCCAGGTATACCTTTCGTTCTGGAAGATGCTCGATCAATACGGCCTGCTCGAGCTCTTCGACTGTGGACTTTGTTGCATCTGATTCCTCGGGGAAACAAAGGCTCGAGGGGAGAGGAAATCTTCTTCTTCATCCACGACCACATGTTCATCGGGCTCCTGCCCCTCGGGCTCAACCGAGGGTATGGGTTGTGATTGCTATTTGGCTACCTGTTTGTCTATTCACTTCTCCGAGGTAGATGGTGTCAATATTGGTTCCAAGACGTGCACCGCAAACATCTCCTTAGTTGCATGTTGCTTCCCATATACTGTTTTCAGGCCATCCTTTGTAAGGAACTTCATCATTTGATGAAGAGTTGATGGCACTGCCCTCATACTATGGATCCACAGCCTTCCAAGTATAGCATTATACCTCATGTCACCTTCGATGACATGAAACTTGGTGTTCTGTATGGTTCCGTCCACGTTGACTGGGAGGATGATTTTCCCTTTTGTTGTTTCACTTGCCATGTTGAATCCATTCAGGACTCGAGAGGCAGGATATGATTTGGTCGAGCAGCCCGAGCTGCTCCACGACCCTCGACCTGATTATATTGGCCGAACTACCTGGATCCACGAGCAGACGTTTAACTTGAATTTTATTTAAAAGGATAGAAATTACAGTGCATCATTATGAGGCTGAGATAAGGCCTCGATGTCTTCTTCGCTGAATGTAAGAGTATCATCGGGTATGTAGTCCCGAGTCTTTTTTTCCCTTGTGATGGATACTTTTGTTCGTTTGAATATGGATCCCTGTGGGACGTCGACTCCTCCGACGATCATGTGAATGACATGTTGGGGCTCTTCTGGTTCATTCTTCTTGTTTTCATCTTTCTCTCAAAAATGGTTCTTTGCCCGGTCGCTGAGAAATTCTCGAAGGTGCCCCTCATTGAACAATCGGGCTACCTCCTCTCGAAGGTGTCTGCAGTCCTCGATCCTATGGCCATGAGTACCATGATACTTGCACATTACTTTGGGGTTCCTTTGAGAAGGATCAGACTGTATGGGCTTGGTCCATCTGGTGTCTCTAATCTTGCTGATGGCCGATACAATGTATGAGGCATCGATGTTGAAGTTGTATTCTGAAAATCGGGTGCCTCCATCGGTCCCGAGTGTCTGTCAAACCCGGATTTGCTCATGAGTCCCCGGTAAATTTGACCTCGATTCGCTCTTCGATCATTTCGAGGTATGTTACGCCTTGAAGTGTTTCTTCGGTCTTCAATGTATGGTTGATACCTTTCCTTGTTTGGTCTCAGCTCCCTTTCTGCATTTCTCGATTCCTTTGTTAGTAGCCTGCTTGTATACACTGAGCCCGATGGGGCTCCCAATTGGTCGTCCTCGACCCTGATTTTTGATTGGTACCTGTTCTGCACATCCGCCCAAGTTATGGCGGGATACTCGATCAAGTTTTGCTTCAGCTGCCTCGAAGCTATTGAGTTTCGTTCATTCAGTCCCTGCGTGAATTCTTGCACGGCCCAATCATCGGAGATGGGTGGTAACTCCATTATCTCCATCTGGAAACGGATACGAACTCCCTCAGCATCTCGTTCTCTCTTTGTTTGATTTTGAATACATCGGACTTCCTTGTAGCGGCTTTTATGGAACCGGCATGTTCCTTTACAAATGAGTCTGCCAACATGGAAACGAATCTATTGAGTTCGGGGGGAGGTTATGATACCACATCATGACCCCCTTGGAATATGTGGTCCCGTTGTATTTTGGAATATCGGGCATCCGAAACTTCTTTGGAATGGTCTTCGGAGCCGCACTCGGTGGGAATGGTTTCTGTACAAACTTCTTCGAATCTAGTCCCTTCAAGACCGAAGGTGCTCCTGGGATCTGGTCGGCCCTCGAGTTGTATGTTTCTACCTTCTTATCGTTGTCTTCAATCTTTTTTTCTCCTGTCTTGATCCTCTTAGTGAGTTCCTCTAGCATCCTCATGATGGTGGGGTCCGTTCCTGACCCATTATTGCTTGATCTTTCTGGTGCTGGCTCAAGTCGAGGAGTTGTTTATGGTCCTGCTGTACTCGAAATCTTTTCCTGACTCTGTAACTGAGCGATAGCAACTTGTTGTGCTTGCAACATTTCAAAGATTATTTGTAGGCTGACTTCTCTTTCTTCTCGAGCCTGTGTTCTTTGTACGTCAGGTTGGTCTCCTCCACGTACACTTCCTTCAATGTCAGTTCCCAAATCAACGTGCAAAGCAATATGTGAACCTACGTCGATAGGGTTTGGTGCTGGTGCTACCCCAAGGTTTAGCGGCGGCACACTGGCCCCTGAAGCTGTTGTACTATTTTCTCCATGGAACCCGAGACCGTCGTTTTCATTTGCGTTTTCTGAGTTAGACATATTTTAACCTGAAATCAAAGAATCTTTGGACAAGAAAAGGTGTGAAGAATAACGTGTGTTATTAGAAAACTAGCAAAATAATCACTATTATCTATAGCCCCACGGTGGTCGCCAAACTGCTTACCTCAAAAATGGTGTTAACAATTATACTTGATTTGTGGTTCTAAAAATATGTGATTTATTCCAATACTAGTTAATAATCAAGAAATAATAAGTATAAGTAAGAAGAATGTGATAACCAAACCAGCTTTGCTAAAGGAGCGAAGGCCTCGAGCTTGATGGTCTCGAGGTCAGTTTAATAGCAACAAAGTATGAACAATAAATAAAGAACAATAAAGTTGAAGAATAATCTTGAGCATAGCAAACGAGAAAAGACGGAGTAGAATATTCTATAGTAGTGAATGATATATCTTACAAAATGATTAGGGTCCCCTTTATATAGGAGGAGAAAACTCTAATATGGTACATCTCTAATTATGACAAAGAATACTATTGGTATAGTTGTATAACGGTCTAGTACGGATTTGTACTATCTCTTACAAATCTTATCATTCTTGACCACGTGTCCTTAGAAAATTTCCGTTTTTTTTTTAGCTATCATCAATTTTGCACTGCCTCGAGGTAGGCCGTGGCGGGCCTTCGATGTGCTTTCTCGAAGTGCACATTTTGAGATCGGACTTGAACTTCATCTCGAAC